>OMNS01000196.1:0-20879 GCA_900303225.1 Laemonema laureysi | reverse complement strand
GCGTTCTTTAGCAGACATGAAGACGTATTGCTCAAGCAAGAAATGTGTATAGGGAAGTATTAATGAACAAAGAACACTCAATGACGAAGAGCAGTTAAAACAACACGAAGTACGCCGCCACCAGATCTCTATGCTAAACAGAGGCTAAACCGGCTGAATAGCAGAGAAAAGAATAGCAGAGTCGGGATAGTCTGCTGGCCAAGGTGTTGGACGTCCAGCCAGGTGGGTTCAGTGCTCTGTCTCCCTGTATGCACTCTAGAGCGAGCTGCTTAACCCCCTACCTGCTCTGTAATGACCTGTGTCTATATATGCACCGCCAGTCACCTTGGTAACCGTTTCCGTATTGTATTGTATTGTATAAGTAAGCCTATATTACATTAAAGCTACCAATGCCTAACCCTCACTCTACGCTCAGTAAGCATCCTTATGTGGTACCTCGTTCCCTCCTTTCCTCTCCTGTCTTCCTTCTGTTTTCCGTTTTGTTCCCTCCCTTCTCTCCTTTCTACCTTCGCTTTCTTCCTCTCTTATTCTCCATCATAACTCTTGTTTCTGTTGCTCTCCTTTCCTCTACTCTCCCACTTGCTCTCACTCCTCCTCACCCCCTCTTTCTATCGCTTGCTCTTTCCACTCCTTTTATTTTCTATTTTCTATTTCCTCTCATCCACTTAATCTCTCGTCTTTGCTCTTTTGCTCTTTCACTCGTGCTGTCTCTCTCTCTCTCTCTCTGTCTCTCTCTCTCTCTCTCTGTCTCTCTCTCTCTCTCTCTCTTTCTCTCTCTCTCTCTGAGGGTGAGTGGAGCGTTAATAATTGAAGTGGGTTCTAATCTGAAGCTGTAAATAGTTAATCAGGTGAGGAGCTAGGTGACACCTACTGTTGGCCCTGCTCCTTCCAGCCTGCCTCCTCTGCTCCTCCTCTCTATGATGCGCTCAAACCTCCTCAACCTTCTTTGTCTGTTCGTGTCCTCTCTCTCCTTCCTTTTTGCCCTTCCTTCGTCTCTTTTACTCCCTTCCCTCTCCCCTTCCCCTGGTTCACTCTCTTCCTTCCTTTCTTTCTTATTCCTCCCTCTCCATGCTTGTGGCTCTGTGGTGTCTTACTGTCAGTCTAATCCTGTATCATTTATTGGGCTATGTGTCCCTCCTGTTAATCTGTGCACCTACAATACTCATTCAATCTATACTGTTTACATGTTCTTAAAACAAAGCCTGTATTTGTTTGAAATCACAGTGAAGATTGACCGGTGGAGCAATGGGGAAGGATAGAGAAGATATTATTACTATTATTAAGATATTAATGAACATTTATAACTGAGTGATAGAGAGACCTTACACAACAAAATATACATCTCACCCAGCATTTTAGTATTTTGCTCCGCACTCCGGGAGGGAGCTGCAGGTTTTTGAGGCCGACCTAAAATGACCTCCGTCAATTATGCAGATCGGTAATACAAATATTGGGGTGTCAACACTTTAGCTTGACTTTTTATACATTGTGTTGGGTTCTTCACGTTTTGATTATTTTCAAAAAGTGAACTAAATGATGTGGCTATTTTCACTGCATCTGTGATCTTGTGCGCTGTGCTTGTTTGTTGACAAGATCAGTCACAGGCTGAGTTGACGGTTAGAAGTTGAACAGCACCTGAAGCTGCTCTGTATTCCGTTGAGTGAATATCAACAGAATATCTGGTGAGTCAAGCGATGCTTTGCTTCTGTGTTTTATGTAGTATGTGTGGAAATGGAATAATGCTTGATATTCGGTAAGTAGAATACTTAGTTTCTGGTTAGGTAGCTAGCTTAAAGCGCTAGCACTATACTGGTCCGGGAGATCGAACCATTGAAACCATCTTCTGGCTTTACTCAAACATCAGTTACCGATATAAGTTTCCAAAATCACTAAAGAGCATTTAGTGTGAGCGAGTCTGCCATGAACGTAAACAATAGCAGTAGCACTTTGGTCTTTATGATGAATCACTATGGTGATAAACTGTTGTTTTTTTTCTTTGTCCACAAACTTTTACAAAATCAATGCACACGCGACGTGCATTGATTCCAAAATATTGTATATATAATGTTTTAGTGAAGCTAGAGACTTTTACAATGTTTTGATCACCCAGATCAGTGTAGTCCTTAAATAATGAATCCATGTATCTTTGGATTAATACTTTTTTCTACCTAAACTAGTTAAACAAAGAGCGACTCGTTTGTACCAACAAAACAGCAAATCAGCTGCTTTTCGCTTTTCAACTTCGAATGAATGAACGGTGAAGGAAATAGCTAGTAACTCGCTGAACTTGGTGAACAGATGAATGGGGTTGAAACAGGGCTGAACTCAAGATAACTCAAGAAGTCTGCTTACTTATAAATGAGGTACGAAGGGCAAACACTACCCTATAATAAATCATTAAATATATATGCAAATATAATGGCTATGGTTATCAATCTGTATTGGACATTCATTGCATTATTTTCTATATAAAAAATCTAAATGTAAAATGTAATAATAATAATAATAATAATAATAATCTAAATATTCATCCACATTGGAGCTTAGCCTCCTTTCAAAAACATGCTGTAATGAGTTGTAAAAGATTGTCCTGCTTTTTTTTGCTCACTCAATCACATCCCTGATTATTTATTGACCTTGCCTTCATCGTAAAAAGTGTTTGAAGATGAAATTAGTGTTCACCTGAAAGGGGAGCCATCACACTTGGCAATTTTCTGATATAGGTGAGTACTGCTTCAGTGTTGTGGAAAAAATTGTAGTCTGCAACATAAACTCCATTTTGGCGAAATAATCTCAGAAAACTTCCGGGTCCGGGATTTGCATTCTCCATTGGTGCGATTCGCAAAAATGTGCTACTTTTTTTGGGGGAATGGAATTGATGTTGCAGGTTGTGTATAAAGCAGTATATTACTCTTTGGTGATTATAGGCTATTTAAAAATGCACTTATACATGCACATCCTATTTTTTTGGACAGATGAGTAGAGTTGAAATATTGGAATATGCAGATGCTTTCACTGACATTCGTATGGTCGTTTCCCATTGCCAGAACTGCCGTAGTCATATATCTCTGTTTTCACAGCTTTAGTCTTTGTCCTCTGGCCTTTGGTTCTGAAGCATGCTGTCTCTTTAATTGAGTTAAGGACTGCTGATCCTGAAGGCACAATTCAATACATGACAAAAAGGATCCTCTTTGTTGAAGATCTTTGTCTAAATTGAATTCCACTATTCTCTTCAGTGTGATTCAAAATGTTTTTTATTTAGTGTACTTTTAAAATTGTTTAACCAAACATGTGTGGCCAAGGGCAGGGCATTTTGAATCTTTGACAATAACCCTGTGACCCCCAGTGCCAGAAGACCTACAGTCTGTTACAGAAGCCCTGCGATCCATTAGGAGACCTCTGGTCCATGACTTGGACTTGCAGTCCAATAGAGACTTGCGGTCCAATAGAGATATAGTAGATGGTGGGGTCAGATAGAGTAGGCTTTCAGTGTGATGGTAGGCATTTGGTCTAGCTGGGAGCCTGCGGTCCAATGGACCTTGGTCCACAATGGAGAAGGCCTAGATTCTGTTTGGTATACTGCTCCTTTGGCTAGGGGCTACGAAGCCATAAAGGTTTCATGTGTTATTTCCTGTCTTGACTGAATCAACATCCCAGAGGAATAAAATCCCATAATACGAAGCTGTTGCCCTGCAGGATTGCTGGGAATGACGGACGGTAGAAGCGAGGAGGAGGAAGGAATTGTTTGAGAGAAGGAGCTGATTGAAAGGGAGAGGGATAGATGGAAAGGAGCGAGTAAAGGGGGAAAATGTGGCTCATTTTTACAACCACTCAGTGGAGGTGTTGTGGTCCAATTTATGCTGAACTTCAACTCAATTAAACGAGGTAAATTGGATGGTAGACGTCCATTAAATAAACGAAACGGCTGAGTGTTCTCTACATGGTCACAGCCAGCTCTCTGTAGGTGCTCGCTGCTTGAAACTAGGATTACTCACACATTCACACATAACATGCCCATTTTTAAAAGGACACATATGCTGATAATGATCATCTTCATGCAACACAGCTGTGTGCAGGGTTTAGAACTCCTGTCTGCTTGTTTACCGTGGGATGGGATTTTGTGGCTTACAGCAGGTGTAATTATACTAGTCTCCTCTAGGTAGAGCTGTCACACCAGGAGACCATTGTTGGTGCCTTCTGTTAAACACCTCCCTTATCTCTCTCGCTCTCTCTCTCCCTCCCTCCATTTTTTTTTGCCTGACGAAATGAGTCCAAGATTTGCAGTTTGCCGATTCCCATTCATGCTTTTCTTTTGCATTTCCAAACCTTGGTCTCCCCTCCATGCCTCCAGTGTGGAACCTCACTAACTCTGGGGATTGTACAAATGGACAACGCATGCATGATGGTGGCTACTGTCTGGTTAACAATGCCACTGTCTGTATGTGTGTATAAAATGCACTTTATTCATCTTCAGCTCCTACTGCAGGCCATGGAGACAATGCAGTCGACACCCAGATGGCTCGGGAGAAGTCTTTCTGTCGAGCTGATAATGACTTGGCCACGTTTCAGTTCTCTAAGATGGGGGGGGAGGAAGTTTCAAAAGGTGTCTCAAAGAGTCTCTTTTCATGTAAGATGTGAGATAGGCTTCAGAAATCACAGAATAGTTACATCTAATGGTTAACAAAAAGATGAATGGGGTTCAAACGGGAACAATGTGTGGTACTTTTCAGGGAACATATTGGGATGAAATTAATTAAAACGGAGATGTTATTTCATATATACTCAATATTATCAATAGCATGATCCATTCACGGACACAAACGGGCTGCCTGACGTAACCTGTTGGACATTTAATTTCTACTGCATTTACATTTACATTCACACTTAGTGTGGAGCGACTTCCAAGTCAGGCTGAGATCTATTGCCGTAACTACAAAAAATCTGATGCTGCACAACCGACTTTGTTGGACTGTGGAGCTGTCATTGTTGAAATCTCAAGCCAAAGTTCACAGAGAAAGCAATCCATAGTCCAGGATTTTGTTGGTGGGATGTGTAGGTATCTAATATCTCAAAGGTCAGACATCTATGGATGAATGAGAGGTGGAGTGGGTGAGTCAATGTAACATACAGGGAGAAGATATATTTTGTTTGCTTAGATTCTGCCTAGATAGAATGTAAAGTCTGGTTGACCTATTCTGACCTGCAGGCCGTGACCTCTGCAGAAAAAAGGAGCAGCTTTCATTGAACCTAAACTTGATTAACGTTACGATGTCCATACGATGGACATCGATGGGCTTCTAGTTCAAATGGAAAGAGGCAAGCCATGGTCTGGAAAATATGAACAGTAAACTTGTATGTTTTCAGTCAAACCCAGGCCTTTTCTGCATGCTTAATTTGCCTTTTCATGTAGCCAAAGTCTTCACCAAGCTGTTCAACATATTTACAAAAACAATCAACTACAATTTCTCTGTATTTTTTTCTCTTTGTAATCAAGAGGCCAACAAGGGCCATGACGTACATGCAGATCTGGGTGGTTTGGAGTGCAATGGAGTTAATTAATTTGTACTATTTTAGATGTATTTGACAAGTTTGTTATCCCAAAACATTTTCTGTGACAACTATAAAGCATTTCATATTAAGGATAAGTGGTGAACGTTCTCAAATATTGTCACAAGAAACAAGCAAAAGAGACCTTGATAAAAAGTGTGAATGATGACGAATGTTACCCATTTTCTTTTGTCTTCAAACATTTACTTTTTAGACTGCCCGATGTAATGCTGTGCTTTATCGGGCAACGCCTATTTTACTTTTATCTGACATTTAGACATTGCAGCAGGAAAAAATCTTAGATTTTATCTCTTGCATCTGCAAATGTAAATAAACATTAGGTAGTCTAACATGTCTAGAGTAAGCAACCATGATGTCCAAAAGTGATGTGGAAAATAACAAACTGTCAGCTTAAATCCTACCGTCCAATCAACAATCTCAGCTCAAGTAGCACGCCACACTGTCCATAGCCAGCATGCAAAACCATGGGATTCGCAGTAAAAATGGACATTTAAGCATCAAAGTGCATGTTAAGGAGCGGGCGTGCACCTGAAGGAACAAGTGTGCAGAGGGCACCTGAAGGAAGGATAAAATAGGGTTTTTTTCAACCCCACTTTGTGTAGGTCTGAGAAGGCTGACACAAACGTTTTCCTTCAAACGTTGCCTCTTTGTCATGCAAATCATAACAAGTGGACCTAGCATGCCGTAAAAGGCAGCCACGCTGTGTCTCTGTGTCACCTTGACAAATCAGCTTACTTACTCTCAGTACTTGGCCTGTCAAAAACGCTTGTTTTTAAAGCTTGCAATGAAGTTCAGAGCATTTCTCTACGATCCTGGCGGGGTGCTGTAATGTGGACATAATTGCCTTTAGATATTGGTGTTAGTGAGAGTTAAATATTTGCCTGTTGATTAATTGGCCATTGATGTAATTTGTCACAGCAATTAAGATAGGTATAGAACGGTGGCCTTCTTTCCCCTGTTTTCAGATTTCCACTCCCGAGGTTGGAGTGGCAGGCGATATCATCCGTTATCTGTAGACTGTACGCATTTCCCTGCTTTGACCACTCTACGTGATGCACCCCTGGTCTCATGTGCCGTTTGAAAGCACACTTATCGGAAACACCTTTGATTCAGTCCTCTTCAGACTTTAATTGTTTAATGTAGGTTCAAGTGTGGATATTAAAATGTTTGACAAAATACCCTATGATTAGCTTTTGTACTGCGTCATAATGAAACACAGCACCATGTGAATTGGAGAACACTAGCCTGGATGCAATCAGGTAATTGTGGATATCAAAAAAAGCAAAAAAGCAAGCCCCCATGTCATAGAGTGGCTATTACAAGCCCAGGTTGTCAGCAGACTGGCGTTTGAAGCAGAGTAACCAATCATAAATCAGAGTGGTTGTGGTAAACCTCAGTGGACTTCCTGCTGAACCAAGAGCAACAATTATGCCAGCAGATCAGAACAAAGCCCTGCCTAGACCACCTGTACCTCAGCTGCCTTCTGGTCCACCCGTGTTCTAGACTCACACGTACTCACATTCCCATGTATTGTATTTAGGTACATTAGGTGCTGTATCTTTTGAATATGTGGGTTGTATCAACCACAGTGTTATTTCTTCAATGCTGTGGCTATTCGTTCTTCTGAAACAAGTATATGTGGAGTGTGTGGTTGGTGGCTGGTTGAAGCAGCCTCACCTGGCCAAAGTCAGGCTGATTAGACTCTGGGGCTGCTGGGTGAGGCTGCACACCTGTGGTGCGTTGGCACACTGGTTAAACCAGCCACCACCACTCACACACACACACACACACACACACACACACACACACACACACTCAAGAAGGGCGCAGACATGTCACACATTTACCACCTGCTCTGCCTGCAAACCATTTAGCAACTATGCAATAGACCAGTTTCAACATTCACATGTGTGCTGTGGTCGGAGGAGCCCAGAGAAAAGCCACTTCGGTGGCCTGAAGCAAGGGTCACCTGCTGCAGTATCTTAATGTTTTTGCTGCTGAAACGGTTTAAAAATGTATAAGCCAGAAAGAAAGAGCATTAGGACACAGTACTGGAGGGCAACATGTGCACACTGGGCTTTTCTGCACAGGAAACAGGATCATCTTGGAGTTTATTCATGGTTCTCTCTTCTGAACATGGGATTGTGGTGTGAAACCGATGGTCGTGTATTTCGATCTATAAGATTGAAAGATTCACAAAGTTAAGGTCAGATTAGATAAAATACAAAAGTGCCAAGACAGGATTTTTTTATTTTTTCGGTGTGTGATGCGTAGGGATTGTGTGGAAATGTTGGATGTAAAATGTGTTTACCGGTTATGTTGACTCTGCAATCTGTCTCCCAGCAATTTTTCATCTTCCCTGTAATGCAAATAAAGCGAAACAGCTTTTCTCAGCAGAGGCGGACGTAAAGAGCAGCCAGGGAAAGGTTGGTTTCTCTGACACGCAAGCTAAGACACGGGCACGAGAAGACTTCCAGACATGCACACGTCTGTCATGCTTGTGCCAACATTCACACAAGCTATTACACCTGACTGGTTAATACTGTATTATGAGTTGTGAGAACGCACGCCCCCTGGATGCATGAGAGCATCATCAAAACAAATGCATAACATCCATTCATGTAATGCAAGGCAGGCGATCATTTCTAATTAAAGGTCAAACGTGCCGAATTCAACTCCATGTTTGCTACAGTGATATGTCTCCGTATATTTATAGTGATAGGGCTACAATATGCAGGATTTGCATTTGCATAGCCTCATCAGAAATGTGAAAATGAATTGCTGTGCTCCTCACCTCCTCCCCTCCCAGTTCTCTCTAAAGCTTTTCGATAAGCTACGAGAACGAGGCCCCAGCCACGCTTATTTTTGTGTGGACACGTGAAATTGACATTTTTAAAAACAGTGACGCCTTTACCTCAATTTGCGCAATTTTTCTTTAATCTTTGTGAATGAATGTTTTTCTGTGGTTTTTGACTTATTTATTTATAGGACACGACAACTGGCCTGGACTGCCTATTTGAGTGTTTTTGCCTTCCTGTGTAGATCGAGAAATTTTTTTTTTAATAGAGGAGGCTTTTTTTTCTCCCCCAAACGTTTCTGTATATGTGAGTCACGTTTAATAACTTGAATAACACCCATGGGGTGTTCAGCTTCCCATTCCAGAAAAAAAATGGAGCCTGCTGAAAAATAAAACCTTCAAAACCCCCTGAGGTCAGTCACGGTGGTTTGACATTGCAGATGGGCACGTAAATAAGTCCATGCTTTCTTTAAGGACGCCACATTCCCTTTTCTTCACCAGAAGAGCTATTCCCCTTTGCATGGCTGGCGCTTGAAGAAGTAGAAGTAGTAGAAGTGGGACCTTTCTACCCCATTTTCTGTGTATCTCTACTGTTTGAAAGTGCTGGCACAGATTTTTGTCTAAATCGGACAGGTCAAGATCACGAGACGTTGACGAAGGGACTCTTGACACTTGGCCTGCGCTGCAACGGTTGACTAAGATGACTTGGGTCAAAGTGACTTTGCCCAGGTGATGACTAATGTTTATTTATTCTGTGAAAAAGAGTAACTGGTGCATTCCACTGTGATGAGATCCTGCACTGATTAGCCCGCTCCATTTGGCTTTATATATTTTGTTAAAGTTACGAGCCTCTTCAGCTGCATTCTCATCTGAGAAAATTGTAGAGCTCTGCAATTTTTGTCATACTGTGTCCAATTTTTAAGGCAAGACTAGGACACTTATATGGGTCAGCTTCCGCATGGAGGCCTGCCAGTTGTTTGACTGCATTAAGTAAATGCATGACATTTGCTGGTTTCATGTTGTTCGATGCTTCAGGTGCCTTCCCAACGCTGTCTTTGTGTACATGCTCCATTTTTTTAAACTGCAAGTGATGTTTGTCATGTTTAATAATTTAAAATGCCCTTCTTTAATATAGGGTACTGAATGCACACAGGGATTGCACTCAATAACAGGCTTTGGTTTCTCTTTCGGTTTGAATGTACACATTTTCTACAAGTGTCTGAAGGAGTTTTTGCGAGTATTCCCTATTAGTAGGTGCAATGTAAGAAGTCTTGTCCATCAGAATCTTGGATTGGAGTGGTTGCTTGTGAGGTTAAAGTTCCCCTACGTCTGTTGGCCTTGGCCTTGGTTTCTCAGCATCCACACTCTGATTATAAATTAAAAGCCATTGTTGAATTGACATTGAACTAACGGAGGAATTTCTGATACTGGTATTAGAAGAACTCTTTGGGGCAGGATTGTTCCACGGTGTCGAGTTCATCCATCTTGTGTCTGCACAGGTATATCAACGCTTGTGTCGGAAGCATGGAATATAGAATTGCTCGGGCTGGCCTGTTTTACGTGACAATTTCTCTCAATAGAAAATATATTTTTCATGTTGACTTCCCGGAGACAGATGGACAAACGGTCCTCTGGAATAAAGATGACAAGGATGATTTATTTCGGTTGACTTGACACATCCATCCCGAGCTACCATGTAAACATTTCACGTCCATGTGATGACGTACTGCCACTGAACTCTTTGCAATGTTGGCTATATGCCAATCGCCTAGTGGAACCTAGTGTCCAGTGCTTTGCTGAAAAACTCATGTATTCAGGTTCGGGGAGATCACCACATGCTTTAATATGGTTAAAGGTTTGCATTTAGGGGTTTGTTTTGAGTCAAACTAGGGGGAGAAATTGGTTTGTTGGTCTCCTGATGCCACCTGACTGCTACTTGTCCTGTTGGGGCGATTTTGTATATTTTTCTGCAAGCCGTTTTCTCATCATTCACTTTCCATTTCACCCACACTGTGACTTCCACAGTTTGACTGCCTCTCAGAGGCTAAGTAATGCATCATCTCTACATGTATGCAATTAGACAAGACGCAGCAACTGACTACAGTCCCACTGACACCTTGGTTTTCGGCATGGTCAGTTGCAGACACTGCTTGGGGACCCTACTTTACCACCTATTGTGAGTGTGATTAGCCATTACAAGCCTAAAACTGGCATTGTGAAATGATGACGTCACAAGTGGGAGTGTCCACCTAGATGTATGGCGACTAGACCAGCCTACCCAGTGGACTGTACCAACTGGTAGGCTCATCTATCCATCATAGATCTGGGTGGACGCTCACACTTAAAAGGAACAGTTCCGGCATTTTGGGAAATACACATATTTGCTTTCTTTCCGAGGGTACTTTGAAAGGATCAAATCACTTTCATGTATGTATGCTAAATATAAAGCTACATTATCTAAAGCTAATCGTCTGCTGGCCCTAGCTCCATATTTAGTGTACAGACAGCAGAAGTGGTGCCCCCCCGTTGCAATATTTCAATGCATTTTAAATACACTTGAGTACATACAAGTGTGTACTATAGGGGGAACCCACAAGCACAGGAGAAAACACCAATTTCCATAATTAATATTCCTGTGAGGACATTTGCTGAAACTTACACAGCATGAAGTATAGGCTCTCAGGAGTATTTTTGTTAGGACCACCCAATAGGTCCTCACAACCAGAAATGTCCTCACAGAAAAAGGTTTTCTCAAGACTTCCTCAGAAGTATAGCAAAACCAACACACACACACACACACACACACACACACACACTCACACAATCATCTTGCACACACTCGTATTAACAGAAGTGGTCTGCGGCAGTAAAGCTCCTTGCTGTTAAACAAGCTTTTGAATCCTCTCAGCCAAATGGCGGGATTGGAGAGAGAGACAGAGAAAGAGAGATCGACAGGAGAGAGGGACACAAGCGGTTTTTCCTGGCGGGCTGAAAGCCATAATGAGTGTTTTGTTTTTCAAAGTGAAAACCTTGGTTCCAAGTCTCCTCTCCCTGAAGATGCAGGCAGCCAACGTCTCTTCCCACATATTTGCAATTAAAAAAAACAAAACACTTGTGTGTGTGTGTGCGTACAGCGAGTGCTTATACAGCAAGTGGCTTTCGTTGTGTTCAACTGAGCACGCCAGCGTGTGTGTGTGGTTGTAGTTAATATGTATAAGTGATGGGACGGATGCTAAACGAGAAGGAGAGATGGAAGCGGGAGAGCGTTGTGAAGACGAGAAGAGACGCAATTATGCTCTGCCCGCCATTTTAATGACATGCAGAAATAATTCCCTGGTGGAGCCATTGGTGATTTTGCCCAAACAAATGTATTATGTGACAATCATACTTAGAACAAAATGCAGCGTGGAATTGCGTGGGTTTTTTATTTTTATTTTTATTTTTTTAAAATATAAATCAGGAGGGATAATTTTGCTGCGTGAAGCCTGACAAGTTAAGATAATTAAAATACATTCTGTTCTGAGTTTTTCTTTTAAGAATCTGTTTTGCTATAGAAGGGTGCTTTATTTTTTTACCCCCTTTCTTGGTATTTTCGTGTCCCTTTTGTTTTTGTGTCAAACTATTTCCTTTGTCAACTTGCGTGATGCGTTGATGTAACAGGCAATTATGGAGGGGAAGATTTGGCTCGTTTTCCCCAAACAGGAAAGAGAACTGAATGTGCTTCAAGCTCGCTGTGTAATCTCTCACTCCTGGCTCTAATCCGGGAGTACAAAGACTTTCGTTTGACATCATGATATAAAAATACTGACAGGGCGATTATGGTCTTGAGGGTTTTGTATGTTTTTCTAATTTAACTCTGTTTATTTCTATTTAACTCTTGGAACCGGTTGATTGTCAGCCTCACTTGTAAATATGACCCGATCTGACTGTATTGAAATCGTTTGGATGTTGCAGTTTCAGGAGCAGCCCATGGTGAAAATAGGAAAATACACAGGAGTACACACGCCAAATCAAAGCAGCACAATCCACTCGTACTGATTTCAGTGCAGCGTTTGTCCTCTTGAAGCCACAGTTTTGTTTTTCTTTTTTTTTGTACAACTGCAGAGTTCAATTTATTTGTAAAGCCTCAAGCCAAAGCAAAATGTATTATTTATTTATTTATTTATATATTTTTGGGGGGTGAATCCTCTACTCATTAAAACTCAGAGTCAAGGGCCCTGCATGGCCTGGTCTGATTGGTCCCCCTTCAGGAAGCTGTTCAGAAGATGAGGAGACGGAGATGGATGGAGTGGATTTGGAGAGATTGAGTGTCTTTGGAGAGATTTTATTGCGCAAGGGACTTAAAATAAGGTGGATGTGGTTACAGTGTAACCACATCCACAGTGGAAGTAGAGTTTTTTGTGTTTTTGTTCATGATGGGATGTCAAGAGGCTTTAGTCCTTCGTGCAGCACTTGTATGTAGAGCATGGTGGGAGGGTGTAATAGGTGGAAGGAACACATGCTTTAATAGATGATCAGAGGGGAAGAATAGGGTCTGTTGTTTGCTGCAGTACAAGCAATTACCATTGTACTCTCATTTGAGACACCTTTATCCAAAGCAACTTGCAATGCATTTCAATAGGTCATTAAGGAGTAAGTGGGGTTGAGGCTCATGGATGTCTACAGGTTAAGCTATAGACAAACTCAGAATCAAACACCCTCGCCAAGTGTGTATGTAGGGTAAAGGAATGTGTGTGGGAGGCAGGGTCTCATAAGTTAGAAACACTGGAGAGCTTTTATTGTGAAGTAAGCTGTGCATTTGCGGTAAAGTTGGGCTAAATGGTTGCATAAGACAGAAGAAGGAAGTTCAATTCAAGGTTCAAAGGAGGACATGGGGTAGCGAACTGAGCCTAGGAGACTTGCAGAGAAGTAGATGGAGAAAATTATAATAGATGGGAAGAAGGCCCTCATCTCATTCCATATCATCTTCCAACACTTCAGCTATGGAAGGCTTTGAGATTTCATTGAAACTATTATTTTAAATGTAAAAAAAAAATCTAAGTTATGATTAGCGGAGAAATTAGCAGTCACAGCAACAGAGCCAGTGACGGTCTTCACACTTGCAGTCCAATCTTTTAGTGGTTTCTTGAATCTGATTCTCTGTGAAATCTCCCGTGGCAATGGCATATCTGTGAATATTTTTTTAATAAGCAATCTTTTAAAGAAGAAAAAAAAGAAAGTTTTAAATCAATCAATAGGTTGAACAGATAACTATTTTACAGTGGAAGTACAATGTCTTATATTTTAAAATACACCGTCAGTGGTTTCAAGTGGTTTCTCTGGTTTATCCCCAATGGCTTCCACTACCAAGGACATGCAGGGTAGACACAGTAGTCAATTGTTTATAGATCAGGATGTACCAATATAAGCTCTAAATATTAATTTGATAGGCCAGTGTATAGGTTATTGGAGAACAGTGCAACAATTGGATACAGAGAGCTGAGTCAAGTGTTCAGTATTGGAAGTATAGTGAAAATTCTTGCTGAATCAAAGACGAACCCAATGGCTGTAAGACGTTTACTTCCACACCTGCTCAGTTCAGCAGAGTTCAGAAATTGTACACATTTCACTGGTTTCCCTTCAAGGATGAAAAAATATGAATGTATTTAAAATTAGTCCAAAAGAAATGTCAAATTAAATCAACATAGCTTTTCTTACTGGAGATACAGGAATGCTAGGAGTTGGTCTTGGTCTCCTGAATAAGCAAAATATTGCATGCATAGTGTTAAACACATAATGGTTATTTTTATAATCTAATAAAAAAAAACATTTTATGAGGGGATTTTTGAGTTGCCATCATAACCTCACATTATCCTAACTTGCATTAGAGGCTTTTCGTTTATTACATCCAATACGCATCTATGGATATTACATAAATCTGTGTGACATCTTAATGGTGGTTCCTGCAAATCAACGATGGAAGAGTAAAAGAGGTCAAACACAGGACTCATCCATGGACAACACAGGACAATCACAGAACACAACTGTTTCTCTCTTTAGGTCCATGCCCCTCATTAAATATTCATTAAACGCAGTCAAAAGGTTGACAGGCCAATGAAGCAGAAGAATCATTGGGGACTCTTCCCGAGTACTTTAGAAACATGACGGTTCATCTGGTCTGTGATGTATAGTTGGTCACCATGATGCTTAGTTTTCTGGTCTCAATGCAATTTTACTGGACTCTATGATGTTTAGGGTTCGGGTAAATTTTAGCTAAATTGGCTTAAACAATTGTCTCTGTTCTTCTTGAAGCTCATAACTTGCTGATAACAGTTGCTGAAGAATAAATAATTGCTGTATAACTCACTGAAAGTTGTTGCCCATCGTTGCGGCTGCATCTTTGAACCATGTTGAGTTCAGCTGTCAGCTGTTAGCTCAACAGTGCATTCTCCACTGAGTATTATCGTCAAGAGGTTAGGGTGTTTTGTCTCCCAGGTGCAAGGTTCTGGGTTCTAAGCCCAAAGTCTGCAGTATTCCTCTTCATTGATTGTTAAACTCAATTTTTCTCATCAGTATCGTTATGTCTCATATTCTCATGAGAGTGGGAGGAAAATGCCCACGGTCCCTGGGTCGACTTTTCCCTGACCACTGTGTTTCTGGTGTTCTCCCTGCTGTAGTCAGGGCTCTGCCTTTTCAGCGCGGGCTCCTCCATGCTTTATGGGGGTACTTCATGGTTTAGACTCGCCGTAAATTTTAACACCAGGGGGAAACTTTGGCTGGCAGAAGTCCCTGTCTTTTGAGGCCTGGTTTAATGGTTCAGCAGCCACATACCCCCCCCCACCAACCTTCCTGATCGATTTCTAGTCCCTCTTTCTGTGCTCGCTCTCCATTCTTCTTTAAGCTCGGACGCCCGTAAGTCATAGTGGGCTTTATGTCCTAAAGGTGTAATGAGTGGGACGCCTGGCTGACCTTTGCTGCTGAGGTCTCTGTCTGTGACTGGAGGTCTTCTCGCTCATCATCACGCAGAGATTTATACACATCTGTAAAACCCAGCCTGTCTCACCACTTGTGTTGATGTAACCGTCTTGCAATGTCTTGGCCTGTCTCTCATCTTAACAGTCATCACAGCCACCCCCCCTCAACCACCAAAGCCCTTTTCAATTCAAAATATCTAATCATATTTGTTGTGTTTGTCTTTTTGTCCTCCCAATACTTTCTGGAAATCTCCCCCTCTCAAATTCTTCAGCATTCCCCTCATTAACATAATGTTGTTCTCCATACTTGGGTCAGACATTTGTTTACCACACAAACACGGTTTCAGTCTCTCGCCCCCATCGCTCTCTCTCTGTCGTACTTCTTCCTCACTCCTCCTCCTCCATAGCCGATGTCCTTCCTCCCCCGCTGCTCTCCAGAGAAGCAAGGGAACATTCCTTCCAGAGACCCGGCGACAGAGGCCTTGTGTTGGGTAAAGGCCACTCAGAACAAGAGGGCCCATTGTGGAAGTTTCCATTGGAGCCTCGCCTTGCAGAAATACAGGCGCCAATAAACTCCCCGAGTGTTGCTGCCTGCCTGCTTGGACGTGATTGATGCACGATAAAACTTCTGCACTGTTGAATGAAAGGAGAGACGTGGAGGTTGCTTTTATACTCTCTGTTGGAAGTGTAGTTGTGGTGTAAAGAGTAACGGTGTGATTTAATGGATTGTTAGCGTGTGTACTAAAGCTTCATGGATTCATCGATGCTGAGGCGGTGGGGGGTTCTGGTTTGAGTTTCTGACGTTGGCTTACGCTGTGACTCTCGGGGGCGGGGGAAGGCCTTGAGTCAGAATGCAGTCTTATATTTTAAAGCCAGGGTTGAAGGTCCAGTATGATGCAGCATCTTCCTCAGTCTGTCCTCTGAAGGCTTAATACATCATGTCTTGTGCCATCTGTGTCCGAGGCAGGTTGGTTGTATAGTAGGTCTCCAATGAGTCACCCTGTTGGATAATGAAAAGATGAAATGGAAGTAAGGGGAAAGATATTAACATACTTTACTGATGTCTATGTGCACACACAACATGCACAGTATCTGTGTGTGTGTGTGTGTGTGTGTGTGTGTGTGTGTGTGTGTGTGTGTGTGTGTGTGTGTGTGCGCGCGTGCGTGCGTGCGTGCGTGCGTGCGTGCGTGCGTGCGCGTTGGCAGGGCATTTCCTCGGCAAAGTATAAATATCCCTCAACAGTGAGAAAATCTTGGCATGTCATCTGGATGAACATCATCAGTGAGCAGTATGTGTATTGTGTTGTCGTGGTTGCACGATATTGCATTCTGCTGTATTACATCAGAGACCAACCCGGTCCACTTAACATTGATAGTCTATTACAATAACTCTAAATAACACAATATATTTCAAACTTCATTCTGATAAAAATTTGAAGCTGTTTTCTCAAAGACTCCTTAAAACAGTGGTGAGATTTGTGATTAATAATGTAGACACGGTAAACGATGTTGATGTATCGCTGCCAAGTCACAGATGGACAATACGATGACCTCAGATTGGAACAAATAAAATACTACCCTTCACAACACTGTCTAGCAGGCGAGGTGTTGATGGTGTTATTGAGCAAGCTACCAGACTGTCCACTCCCATTTCCTTGCTCGGCGAGATGAAGAAATGAATCATATTTTTCTATTTTCCTTTTCTATAAGTTTCCGCTATTTTCCAAACGAGTGCCCACACAAAATGGCTGAAGCTGAGCAAGTCCTTCTGGTGATTGAGCGGGAAAACGAGATATTTCACGCATTGAAAAGTTTGCGATGGTGTTCGAATGTGCCAGATGTCCTTCATGTTTCAGGTGACCTGGGTTCATCAGGAGAAGAGCTGGGAACCTGCAGAGTGGAAAACGCCAGATGGAATTGATGCCACCAGCTTGTAGCATGTTCAGGATATCAGGAGTCATAAATTACTGTTTGGACACCGAGAGCACAGATGATGGATAGATGAATTGGTTCCCTGAAGTATAACCATCGATCTCTTTCGCTGGTTTCAAAATTGAGTACCTGGTCGTATTGTCTTTAAATGCACATAGTGGAGATTGTAGGTGTAGAGAAATCCTAAATGGCAAATGAACAATGACTTTGGAATCATCAATAAAGGGCTTAAAGGTGTCAGGAAGGAATTGGATTAACGCTTACTATATCATGTCATGTAGTAGTCTCAAATCAGATTACTAATCTAAATTATAATGGCAGATCAGCTCAAATATGGGTTTCTTTCTTTCGCGTAATATATTCGACCAATAATGTTGCTGGAATAGCTATTAACAGCTAAAACTTGGACAGCACTAGTGAACAGTAAAAGAGACTAAGGTTTTCAAATCAACACAGCGTAGACTCGCCACTGTAGAAATACACTGATTAAAATCCCCTCTGAAAGCTTCGTCTACTTGCGCGAATCAATTTATCTTCTGCAGAATATTTCTGTAACCAGGAAACAGGGCGTAACTCCGCCCCCTTCAGTTTTTGGTTTCCGGCCCAGGCTCTGTGCCGCCTCCCCCAGAAGTTCTGCTATAACAATAGTAGGACTGCTGTATCTTGTCCAAAGTGACAATACAGTGAATTGAAATACATGTCATTAAGCAGCAGGTGGAGGGTTAGAGCATCTTGCTCAAGGATGCCCACAGGTAGACTGTGGACATTCAGGTCGGGAACCCAGAACCCTTCTGCTGGGAGTCGAACACCGTGGCCACTACACTATCCGTCTCTGAACATTTAACTGGGCTTTGAATGACGTCTGGGCTTTCTGTGGGCTGAGTTACCTTAAATTAAGTCATCACCATCTCAGGCTAAAAACACAAGGCATGATTTAGCCTGCTCTGAATTCCTCCGATTTGGTACAACTCATTTAACATCAAAGCAGACTGAAACTGACCCAGGATGCCTCAGTCTCTGGAGTAACACGCATCAAAGATGAGTAATTAAACTAGGAGGGATGGATTCACAGGGTGGGTGGAGGTGTGGTAAACACGCAGGCTGGGTGGAGGTGTGGTAAACACACAGGCTGTGTGGAAGCGCTTCTTGGCGCGTGTGTGATTGAATACACTACGCTTGCTTTGCATATTTGTGTTTGTAACCACAGAGCATGTGTGTCGTTTGAAAATCTGCATGCATGGATGCACCTGCTTGTTTGTGTTTTGGGGCCACTTATGTAAGTTCAGAGTCGATGCGTGTCTTGTAGTTTGTGTGTACTCAGCTGTATTTGTGGTTGTGTGTGGGTGTGCGTGTACTCATGCGTGTGTGTGTGTGTTGTATATGTTCATATACACAATATATAATATCCATTTTGTATTTTTATATTCTTATATTAGATTATTATTATTATTATATTCTATAAAAAACAGCATAATGGGTTTAAAACATACAAGACCAGGCCTAGAAACTAACAAGGTAAAAGTACATAATTTTACATTTCGCATGTCTTTAAGAATCACATCAACACTGGATATTTACCATTCTTACTACTTGAAACAACACAACAGGATCTACCTATCCAGCTCTCCTCTTGCTCCAAGCCCCTCATAGTCCACTCCCCAGCTTACACCGCCTGTCCTAGTCCTGTTGGGGCTCAGGTCTGTTCTGGTTTATACCTAGAGTCTCCTAGACTAGACTACAGTCTTTTTCTTCCAGCTCCATACGCTGCCAGAAGGCCAGCCTTTCTCCGCTGTGCTGTCCACTTTCCACCCGGTGTAGTTCTGGATCCCACCCCTAGTGCTGCTTTACAGAATGTCTCTTGGTGACCTTGTCACCCGAAGCAAAAGTTTTTATTGAAAGCTCTTGCCGCGAGCTGTGTGAGGGCAGAATAGCCTATGTGTAAGGACTAGACTACTAGAACAGGAACGCAGTCCTACATTACGCACGCTGGAAACGCGACCAGGTTTTCTATTAAATGGTCGGGCGGGCAGGCAGGACGGTAGTACCTCCCGAAATAGTCTCCCCAAAGAACGCTGCAGCCCTTCATGTGAGTTCCCTTGTGACCTCAAACATGATCTTTTAAAGGTAGTTCCCAGAAATAGCTTGTGTGCACAAAGAACAGACAAAGATGGAGTACAAGCGTAAAAACACCCCCGGGAGCTGGCTGGTTTAAATAAATGTACATTTCTCTGGCTCTACAGTCCTGTCATGTTGCAAAACTCTTCATATAACTCCTCCAGGATCCTTGCTTTGTATGCAGGTAATTACACAGCCTTATTTCTGTATTTATGAATCTGGTAAATAGCTATGAGGCTAATTACCTCTTGGTGGGTGATAAATAACAGGTGTAGATGTCGGGGGTTTTTTTGGTTGAAAAAACTAACAAAACCTACATCCTTGGTTTAAGTGTTTATGCTTTAGGCTGCATTTACATGTCGGGATAGTATTTTAGCAGTCAGAAGGTACTGGGTTCGATTCCCCAACCTGTGTATCTATTCATTGTCGCTTTGGATAAAGCAAGTTCAATGAACAAATGGTAATACAAGGATAAAGAATCACTTCTTTAAATGCAGTGTATAGCATTTGTGTAGCATGCCTGATAATGATTTAATGTTAAATGTTCAACTGTGCTGTCCATGCAATGCTTAGTTGCACTTTATGGGAACACAAACTCAATGTATTTAAATGGCAAGCTTTTAAAAGCCACTGTGAATGAAATGGTTTGCAAGTATATGCATAACATCCCACTCATATTTTATTGGACGCCGCCGGCATTTGCATGTCGCAAGTCTTCATATGAAAATGATGGATGGGTTTAATTGAATCTAAATGATGCAACCTTTTTAAAGTACTTTGACGGATGGGAGCTTTCCCCTGCTAATCCAATACATTGCATTTAGCATCAGACATCTATATTCCATTAATGCTACGCAGTAATGTATTTTTCTGTTGTATTTGCGTGAAATAATCTTAATGGCAGTGCGCAACAAAAAAATGTCAAACCATCTTAGGCCCAATAATCTCCTGTTCCCTTGCTCTGAATGACGAGGCTAAACTAAAACATATTGTACCGGTACCAGTATCTGAATTCTACGCTGTGCTTTAAGGCCGAGCAGGGTTCCAAGTTTCAGCGACATTGAACCGAAACAGAATGGGTTCGGCTTGAACTGTATTCAATGTGTGCCAACCTCCCTCTAATTTCATTAGCCGTTGCCCCCATCTAGATATCAGGTAAAATGTACCGTAATAAAACTTTAAAAAAGACAGGTTTTTTTTGGATGTGAACTTGACTCTCTGCAGAGTTACAATGAGTCTTTTTTGCTATGGGCGGGTGGTACTGTTGCAGGTGATGGGGTACAAGAAGGAATTAATGAAACAAGAGGCATCACCTATCCACTTTGGAGAAAGAGACGGAGAGTGGGAACGAGAGCGACTTTAAAAGCACAGCGCCCTTAGCCAATCTGATTCCTTGTCGTCTTGAATTGCCTTTAACAAGGCACTCGGCAGACAAAATAAGACAGAAAGCCCCACTACAGCAAATTACAGCGAACAGCAAACAAATCTAATATTCATTTCACACCTACCCCCCT
>OMNS01000185.1:0-13300 GCA_900303225.1 Laemonema laureysi | reverse complement strand
AATAATATTATGATATATATATAAATTATATTCACTATTCATTAATTCATGATTTATTTGATTTTGGCACATTTGGCATTCCATGGATTCAGTGCGGAGCTCAGCTCTGCTCCCTGAACAACCCTAGAATGTTTTTTCGTCTGACACATTGATCTGTTCAAGTTGAACCTGGTGAAGAGGTGATAAATAAAGGGAAGGGCAAGACTAGACTAAGGTCTGGATGTGTAGCAATACAAACATTACAGGTTATAGTGTTATTTTCAATATTCTAAAGCAACATTTTAATTATATTGTGTATTCAGGACTAACATTGACATTAATTTATATGCAGTCAAGCCATATGCTAACTGACTAAATTGCACCTGATGTTCACCATGATGAACATGTTTAAATATTAGTATTCAATATACAATATACTTACATGTTATTATTACTTATTTATAAAGCAATATACTTCAACATGGTCTTTTACCTAAAAAATAATATAATACATATACCAACTATGAGGCATACTTCCATAAGTATCCTACTTATTGAATTGACAGAAATATACTTTCCATAGTAATAATTATTTCTTTTGAAAAAAAGGACAGAATACTTTCTGTGATCTTGAGCAGTGTAAAGTTGTTCTAGCAGTTCTCCCCTATATTTACAAGCTCCTAGTTTGTGACAGTGCTTTTCTTGGTAATGCAGGTTTGCAGTGTGACCTTTCTTAAAGTTCAATCTGTTGAGTTGCATGGGTAAAGTGTAGTGGTGGCAAAAGTCTTTGGAGGGAGTTTCACTAAATTGTATCTGAATTACGTTTTCAGTAGAGTTTTTGCCAACTTCGTCTTCGGAGGATGGGCATCTCCAATCACCCCGACCACCTTAAGCCTGATGTTTGCTTCAGCCATTCCCGCCATGTTGCGTGCTTGGCAGCGGTATTCTCCAGCATCCTTGTGTGACAGTCCACTCAGGCTAATGATGGACCAACGTAGTCCCATTCCAGGAGATGCCTGCATAACTGGTGAAAACATTCAGGTCAAAATTGCAATGCACTCTAATGTGAAACTCCAAAACATAACTACCAATAAAGGTGATTCAATGAGTCTAAGTGTGGGAGTTTTCTTCAACGTTTATGTGCACTTCTACATTCCAACACTACAAGGTTGATGTGCATGGGTGAGTACAGTTACAATTCAAAGTGATGTGAAACCAATAAACTGGCGTACCTAACTATAGTGGTAGATCTCCCTTGGAACAATCTAAGTCTGAATCATTCTCACTTCACTCAAATGTTTATTTTTCTGAATAAAAATCTCCCAAATCACCTGTTCATTTTCTGGTAAGGGAATGAAGGAAGATACATTGAGATACATTGTGACAGGTGTGTTGCTTAGACAGGTAATCATGTATAAAAATTTCTACAGTCTACCTGTAGGCATCCTAGAGTGAGATACCTGCTCTTAAATTATATGTACATGTATCCAGAAAAATCACTATCCAAGTTGCCTTGAATAAGAAAAAGTCAAATAATTGCCTAACCTGCTCAAATATAATTGGCCACCATACACAATGAAACATACTTACAACTCTTTACATTCTTTGGTAACTGTTCAATGTTTTCAGGGGTGTCTTGTTGGCAACATCCTGCAGTAAACCATAACACATGAGTCACATGTTTTGTTCGTTGTTTTGTTACATTATCTCTGCATAGCTACCATTGATTTCTTACCAGAGTAGGCTGATGTTTTGATCCAAGTCAGAGTTGGCGTCGGGTAGCCAGTAGCATCACATCGAAGGATTACATTACTGCCAAGTGAAGAAATGACTGTTGTAGCTGCTGGCATGACTGAGAGCCGTATACAGTGGGATGTTTCCTTGAGCGTTAACATGGCAGTTGGCCCGTCAACGGACCTGCTGCAAGTCAACATCTGGTCAATCAGAACCACAAGGCTTCCAAGGGACATGGAGAAGGATCTGAGCATGGAGATTTCGCAGTTACACAACCAAGGATTGTCATGGAGACCTGGGAAGCATGAACATATGTGAGGTTAGGAGCCTACATAAACTAGGGATAGTGAATAGTATGATAATTAAAAGCATATTGTACCTAAGATCTTTCTTTTCACAAGCCCACCCTCTTGACCAGTTAGTGGGAACCAAAGATTTAGCAGCTCAGCAGGCAACATAGTTAATCTAAAAATAGCGAAAGCAAAATAGGAAAAACAATAGAAGGAGGAAATAGTTGAAGAGGAGAGGATATCGGCGATGTTAGAGCCAGATAATACAGGAAACTGGAAGTGCAAAATGCATATGATTTTACCTCTCCTAAAAATGACACGGTTTTATTTGTTATACAAGCCCTAATAATAGCTTGATGAGTCATTTATTTCGGCATATATACAGACCTATTGCTGGAGAGATCTAGGTAGGTTATGTTGGGCAGGAAGATAGCGGCATGGGCAGGGAGACTGGACAGGCGGTTATTGTGCAGCCCTAGAGTGCAGAGGCGGGGCATATCCCGCAGGCCCTCCCAGGGGAAGGCGGACAAGAGGTTCCCATCCAGGCGAAGTTCATGCAGGGACTTCAGGTTGAGGAAGCTGCTGGTGTGGATGAATGTGATGGAGTTATAGGTCAGCCACAAAAAGCGCAACTCCGAAAGGTTGTAGAAGGCCGCCCGGGGCACTCTGGATATCAAGGTGTTTTCCAAACGCAACCTGACCGTTGCAGCAGGAGCATTGGTGGGAACATACAGCATCCCAGGCCCCTTGCATTGCACCCATCTAACATATTAGACACATATTACACATATACAAATGCAATACAGACATTTATGCAAAATGCAAATCTACTAGTGACCATCAAATATTTTTTCAGCTGTTTAAGATGTTATATTTGTAAATTTGCATGCAAGAAGAAAAACTTGTATAACAATAATTCAGCTTGTTCCAGCAAAGTGCATAGATTGGAGTTTGTGATAACTAAACTATAATAATAATAATAATAATAATAATAATAATCATCATCATCATCATCATAATCATAATCATAATAATAACAACAATAACAAGAACAATATTGACCCAGCTGAGCATGTATGAAATGCTGCTGCAGAATGAATCGAATACAAAGAATATTGCATGCAAATGCTAAAATAAAGAGCAACACAAGTCTTACACAACCTGAGCTCCAGCCTGCCTTTGCCTCCATTAGAGCAGGAGCACTTGGAGGGACAAGAACAAACCATCAGGAAAGAACTTTGGAAAAGATGAACAAATAAAAGCAGAAACATCTTTCAAAAGTGGAGCTCCCACTTTACAGAAGCTCTTCATAGCTTTACATTCCCAATCCAGGTCTTGTCACTTTAGGCTCTCCCTCCACAGCACATAGTGAAACTCCAACAAAGATTAGCAGGGATTAAGTAGGTTACAAAAAGAGTTTAATCCTGTGTCTTACTGTGAGAGTCCACAACATTATTGAAGGCTTACATTAGAGCGTAACCTGTGTTGAATGTGTAGTATTTGAATATCCTATATAGAATATATATTTCTCCTATTCTTCCATCTTTCATAGAAGTATGTGGCCCTATTCAATAACAAGTTCATACTATGCTACACTTGTTAGTGTATGTGTCACAAGCATTAGACAAAACTATAATCTGGTATATAAAGCATATGACACGGAGACAAAGTTGGATTCCTCTAAAGATTTTAATTTTAATTCGCCTAATTCTCTACTCCCCACGTGATACCCCACGTGGTACGGAAGAAGGTGGCCAGTGAATCGCTTGTTTTGTTTTCGTGTTGTCCATATGCATACGGTTCATTTATACTTCCGATTACTGGATCTCTCCAGACAGAAAACATGTCAGCCGCAATACCACCAGTAAATGAGCATTACGTTAATCGCCATGAGTTTGAAGGACATATGGTAGGGCGTGAAAGCAGGTACCACGATCCTTATAGACCCGTCAACGTTGAAAGAGCCACATGCCAGCAATACCAGGTAAAGCATTTTACAGTAAACAAGCAATGTAAGTTAGTTCTCGAAGGAGCTACACGTACACTAATCCTAGCTATATATAGAACTTGTGTGAACCAGTATGTTGCGTCTCGTACCGTCATATCTACAAGGTCCCGTTAAGTAAACTCAAGTTTTGAGTCAAGCGACGAAACGTGCATTTGGCATAATGTTTGTTCTCCGTGGATGGTCTTATAGACCTATCACACGAGGGTGTAATACAATCTCATTGCCGTTTACAGTGTTTGTAAACGGCATTTTGTACGGTTTCATCGGGCTAGGACTTCCGAGCAGCTCCACGGCTCAATACCGCCACCGTCATTTGAGAGAAAGACACGCATGTGATTTCTTTGTTGAGGAACTACTTAAAACGTAAACCGCACTAGAGAAATAAAGTAATAAAGTGTGTATGATTACGGTATGTGTCTAAACTTCTGACCCTCTTTTTTTAATGCCATAGGTGAAACTGAACTTAAATTATGGTGGCGGTGTCTTTTCCTTTTTATTGACAAACTGGACAGCTTACGGTGTATTATTGCCACTTTCTGTCGAGCAAGATAATGCACATTTCTCACTTAGTGTAAAGGGGGAAAGAAGAAAGATAATATATTAGTTATATGCCCCAACGAGAAGAAGACATTTTATATTCTAGCATCCAGCTTTGTTTTCCTCAAGTACTGAAAGACACTTTTATATACTTGCTCTGATTGATTTTGTCCCAGGAGAGATTTTCTCCTATTGCCTTAAAGTGTAAGTGAACCCCCTGTTTCACCTCAAATTCGAACACTATGAAATCAAAAAAGGGTTTTGGGCTGAGAGTTCCAGGAAGGATTATCCCCATGCTTATGACCCACGCCTTGTGATATTTATTTTTTGCTTGTAAATTAGTTCTTTAGTTATAATTAGCAATGCTGTATATGAAATGCACCACACACTGTGGTGTTATACTTATAGTGTCTGAGAAGCTTAACCCTCTCTTGGATGCAGCCATCAACATCAACCACTGCCCACATGGAGCTCCATACATCCATACACACCGTGGCATCAAGCCCAAATCACGATCCACGTCTCTACTCAGAGACCGTACATGCCCTTTACCCAAAGACCTGCATTCCTCCCAGAGCTTAGCAGCTCGTTGCCCTTTTATGATGAACCATTTTCATCATGGATATATTGCTTTTTCCAACATATATATTTCAATGGAGCAGACACGGTCTTGCGTTTCTGTGATGTGGAAGTATAAATGCAGGCAGCTCTTCAAAGATCTGCATTGTGTCACCTACCAGTGCCGACGCGGATATTTGCGAATGTGGGGTCCACAGAATTGTGTATTCTGCTTTAGTATTACCCTTTCGGGTACCTGTTGTGACGCCGAAGTGCCTCGAAATCACTCAAAGAATGCAACTTGAGTTCGGAGCAGAGTAGAACATTATTCTTATTTAAGTAACAGTGACAAAATGGCATACATTACTATGTTGATGGTCATATTACCATGTTTAAAACTCAAAAATCTCACATTGTCGAAAATGTTTTACGTCTTTTAGATAACACTAAGCTATAAGCTAAAGACACCAAGTTCTATTAAAAAAAGTGCGTCCCAATGCCATTTTGGACCCCAGCTCGCATCACAACTACTGAGATGGCGGCCCGGCGCAGTGTGACAGAGGTAAGTTCATATTGTGAAACAGAACATCTGGTTCAATGTCGGACTGTTATTGCTTTTCAAATATCATCAATGTGACTAGCCAAGCAGTAGCTCTCTTTATGGATTATCCCTCTCTATGGATCTAATGCTTGGCGACTAAGTACTATGTGACATATATGTACACAGTGATACAAGAATGCAACCACAAAAATGACATGCTGATGGCAATCTGTTAAGTCTGGCTAAAGTTTATCCTAAGTATAGGTAGAGGTAGGGGATGGGTTGTGGCATAGTGAGGATGAGAGGTCAGATTGGACCCCTGGAAAAGTAGCCAAGATCCCAACAAATTACTACAAAATGGTAATACTAGAGAGCACCACTGGTAGTAGAAATCCCAACACAGTATGTCACAGTATACAACATGCGTATCATTATGTGTAATGACAGTAATGGTGAGTTACTAATGCACTCTTTGGTTTGTCTCTCAGGTTTATTATTCACAACCCGTCTCATCCAAGGAGCGACAAGATAGTATGTCAAGCCAACACAGCAGGGATTGGACAACATCACAAAGGAGAATTAGATAATGGCTGCCGATCTGGTAGTCAGACACAAATAACTCAAGGAAAATATCATATATATGTCATAGAGGATAAGAGCAAAATACTTTGTAACCCATACAAGGGTTTCATGCTGTGTCATCAGCAGGCAATTGGAAGGCATTTTCATTTGTAAAATTGCAGTCAGATCTCCAGCATATGTCACCATTCATATTTTGTATCATTTCTAAAACTGTCTCCCCATTCCACTGCTGATGCTATAGCTTTGAGAGGACAGGAACCCTGCTTATCACCCTTTACATATTATGTGAGTAGTGTCCTACATTATGGCAGTTTGTAAAAGGTGAAGCAAACTGGGCATAACAACGTTGCCCGTAATGATGAGGTCCTCATCATTACGTCATAGCATTGCCTCCAAGGTTGCTCAGTGTATTGGCTCCCTTTCTTCTGCTGTAAAGTCTAACCTAAGAAATCTTGGGGTCATATTTGATCAAGCCATGCACTTCGACCAACATATCAAATCACTAACCCGTACATGTTTTTTCCATCTGAGAAACATTTCCAAACTCAGGTCTGTTGTATCGAACCCTGAGCTAATGATGGTCATTCACGCATTTATATCATCCCGGCTAAACTATTGCAATTCCCTTTTCACCTGCCTCAGCAAGTCGTCCCTGGACCGTCTACAAATGGTCCAGAACGCTTCTGCACGGCTGTTGACCAGGTCCAGCAGGACAACTCACATTACACCCATCTTATCTTCCCTACATTGGCTTCCCGTAAAGTTCAGGATTCATTTTAAAATGTCGCCATGTGAAAACATTTCCGACCTACTCCATCCTGGTCGTCCCTCGCATTAGACTAAAAATGAAAGGTGATCGTGCCTTTGAAGTCGTGGCTCCGACGCTGTGGAACACTCTTCCTATGGACATAAGGTCTGTGGTCTCTGTTGACGCCTTTAAAAGACAGCTGAAGATGTATTTATTCCAACTGGCCTTTGACCTGTAATTGTAATTTTTGTGTGTTTTAAGGTCTGTTGTTGTTTTTATGCTTTTTTCTGTGTTTTGGTCTCTTCTCCTCTGTTGTGAAGCACTTTGTGACCTTGTTCTGTGAAAGGTGTTATACTAAATAAACTTTACTTACACTTGCACTGCAGGACAACAAAATTAATTCTAATGTTTGCATGTTCTGCATGAATATTTTTATATCTGCATTTTTCTGACACTGGTGGATGTTCTTCTGAAAACACCTCAGTTACCGGTAACACCATAGTTAAAAAGAAGAAAAAAACAAAAAGAACAAAAAACACACAGATCTGTAGATGACAGATCGAACAGAAAAAAGATGACTATGTGTTCTACTCATGTTTATTAAACTACCAACCCGTTATTATTAGTAGGTTGTTAAATACGTTCATTTTTTAAATCGCTTGCTGCAAACTCTCATTTCTATGGCCACAACTAACTAGGAAATGGAAAACAAAATCCTGGGGAGAACCTTAGAACATTGAATCAATATTATGAGTCCGAATCATCAGAACAGAGTCTCAACAGTGCCTTCTACTGGCGTATCTCGGAACATAAGTGAAAGTGAATCTAATGCCATAGAGCAGCAAATTCGTGAAAGCTTAAATTCGTAAATTAGTGCAGGCACACCATGAGTCGGATAGACATCAAAATATAATGGGTTCTTCCTTGACCCATGCTACAGTTTTCCACAAAGTTTCATGAAAATCAGGCCAGTAGTTTTTGCGTCATTCCTGCAACAAACGCACAAAGGGACAGGGATGAAAACACTACTACAAGTAGTACTACAAGATTGTATCACCAGTAGGTCCTCTGACCAGGGCTTACTGGTTGTCCCTTCTGCTTGACTAAAAACAAAAGGGGATTGTGCTTTTCAAGTGATGGCTCCGTCATTCTGGAACGCTCTTCTGATAGGCATGAGATCAGCTGCCTCTGATGCTTTTAAAAGGAAGCTGAAAACATATTTATTCAAACTGGTATTTTTCTCTGAGGCCTGTTGTTGCTTATATTTTTATTGTTTTTACTTGTTGTTTCATGGTCCTATTTTAACAGTTTTTACTCTTGTGAAGCACTTTGACCTCTGCTCTGTGAAAGGTGCTATCAACTTTACTACTTATATATATATATATATATACCTATATTGTAAAATAAACGCCAAACAAACACTTAAACAAACTGACGCTGACGCTGGACGTCAAAAGGTTTGGTGGGATCTGTCCAACACAGCACCACCCTAATCAGGAGTGCAAAAATTGCCTTTTATATTTAAAAGCAAGTCATTCACGTGGATTGTGTAGATCTGCAATAAAAATAAGTCCTCTGCAGGTCGGTGTGTTTGTTTACCATAGTGTTCTGCTGCTCTGCTTTGGCAGTTTGATGTGTGACTATTGACCCTATCCAGAAAAAAGCAAGTGTATTGAGTTGTTTTTGTTGTTCTTCGAACTTCAAATAGATTGTGTAATTGTGAATGTGTAAATTAAGTAATCTGCAGGTAGGTGTGTTTGTTTACCATAGTGTTCTGCTGCTCTGCTTTGGCAGTTTGATGCATGTACTATTGACCCGATCCAGTAAAAGCAAAGGTTAGGCAGCGTTTCCAGCTCGACAACTCTGCTGCGCCTTTATCACCTTTAGAAGTGTTGCGAATACCTTTCAGGGCTGGACTGGGACAATCAGTCAGGCCGGGAATCTAGCCTCAAGGTCAGGCCACCTGACTGTTTTGCAAGGTTTTGCAGTCGTAACCGTACTTGGTTGTGCATGGTGTGAGGATTTTTTTTAATGGTGTAATTTGGCGCATTCAAAGGCACCACTTTATGCATGAAAAGTATCAAATAAGACATTTTACCTTTAAAATACTAGTGATGAACGAGTCTTACTGAACAAAAAACATATTTTAACTAACTATAATTATTTTGTACTAACTATAATAATATAATTATAGTATAAAAAATATAAATAATACAAATATCTGTACTTTGTAACTTGAACCTTTTAATGGTCCCACCAGAAAGCTAGGTAGATATCATGTTTATTTCACAACTGACGTTGAATCGGCCAACGTCATATCAATGGCCCAAAATGTACCTCTACTGCTACACGGAAAAAACATGTTTTTTGTGTAAATGACCATAAAATGTAAACTGCACCTTTTATTTAATAATTGTATTAAAACATACTCTACACACATGGATCAGGGAGGTCGACAGGATGTTGATTTCTGGGGTTCTTTGGTAAGTAATATAACGTCGGCCATTTGACCGACATCATAGCGACGACTCAAGCCGACTTAGCCTTCTCTTGACCATTATACCAGAATACCATACAACACTAAGTCTGCCAATTAAGTTTCAACTTATTCTATAACATTACAATAGGCTTTGGTAGGCTACAATTAGCTTTTCTAGTAAAACCGAAAGCATAATCTTAACACAATTTAATGTGACACAGATATATCGGACGATAACCTGTTATGTACGGTGTGTAGCTGTCATCTAATGTGGCTGAGTTCTCTGGTTCAGGATCCTCTCTAAGCAACAACGAGCCCGGGAATTAATGTGAGTCTTGACAGTTATTTTGGAGAACAAGAACAGAGTAAACCTTAACGGCATCTCAAGGCTAAGAGATAATTGTGTGGTCGACCTGCCCGAGCACATTTGGAAATAGCATTAAGCAAATAGTCATGTGCACAGCGGAGTGGAAATGTACCAGCTCAAGGTTAAATGAGGAGAAAGCATAGTTCATATAGGAATTCATCACACAAGTCTTGTATGTGCAGGTATGTGTTGTTTATCTTGCTCAAGGGTGCCTACAGGTAAACTGAAGACATTGGGGTTTGTACTAGCAAGTACCGTTTGGCTGGGAGTGAATCACTATCCTGCCTCTACTATCCTGCCTTTTGATGCAGTTTCACAGCACACTGAATGGATGTGGTTGGATACACATTCAACCAAGTTTAATTCCAAATGTGAGCATCTGAAACGTGATATTGTATTTGTGATGTAACCATCTGACTGTATGTTTTATGCAGGATGATGCAGAGAGGTCTGGACCACACAGGGCCAGCTGTAAGTCCAGAGCCCAGTGGCCCCATTTGGAAGACCCGACCACCAGGCCACAGGAAGATGACTGTGACCGCATGGGGACTTTGTTTGGGATGCTTAACAAGTGCCTGCGTAGTATGGGCTTCAGCCAGATGTACTTTGGTGAGAAAATTGTGGAGCCAGTTGTGATCGTCTTCTTTTGGCTGCTGCTGTGGTTCCTTGGTCTCCAAGCACTAGGACTAGTCGGAACTCTGTGCATTATCATCATCTATATCCAAAAGTAATAATGGGGATGAGCAGAGAAAATGTGTTCTCATATCACTTCACAGAGACAGAAATGGACAGAACTTGACATAAATTATGCTTCTTAGAGTGGATAACATTTTAAAGTGATTTGAGACCATGGTTGGGATTGTGGGACGAATGGTACGTAGTAGATTTCAGAATTTTTATTTTGTCAATCAGCAATGTCAGTATACCCATTTAACTCAAATATTGTCACTTTTCCATTGTTTGCGGATATCTGTTGATTCTGTTGATGTGAGCTGCCATGCCTAGATGAGGGGCCAAAGCAAGCTGTAATTCCAGAGTCAAAGGTTTCAAGGTTCAAAGAGTCAGTGTTTCAGGAAGTCGAATATCTTATATTGTATACTATATCTTAGTTAATGGATTTATCCAACTGGCATCTTTTGAGTCTCACTTTTGTCTTACAAACCAATGATCAAATTCAAAGTTATATTAATGGAATGCACAGTATAACATGGGTCCATCTGGACACCGTAATTATTGCAACACGGGTCAACTATGTAATGTCAATAAAAAGAACAGCAAATCTACTCAATGCCAAATGTCATGTGTTGTATTGCCTTGCTTAAAAACAGAATACTAGTTTTTCAGAATGTGTACAAAACTATTGCAAAGGTATAGAATTTGTATTTGCTCATTTACATTTTCTTCCAATTTTACTTCCATTGACAAATGCCATTGTCATTACATAACACAAAACTTGCTACGTGCTGTATGCCCTTATACTGTATATATATATATATATATGTATGTATGTATATGTATATATATATATATACAGTATATATGTGTATATGTATGTATATATGTGTATATATACAGTATATATATATATATATATATATATAGATCATCAAGCATATCTTCAAAAGCCCATTGCGACCCCAGGAAGTAGTTCAAATCACGTTTACTTGCCATTTTTGTGACCCAAAAACTTCCAATACAATAATACAGTGTTAATAATAGGTCATAAAGGAGGCTAGGTTCTTTCGGAAAGCGCTCTGTCAACTGTTGGTATTGCCATTTTTCTGAGCTTAGCAGCACAAGAAGCAACTTTATGACAGTTGTCTACTGTTAGTGTAGGCTATCCTGCATTTGCATATGTCCCTGTGATGAAACAGACAGACAGACATGGACGTAATAGCCAGTGTAAAACCGCAGTACTGCATTGTGTTGCTAGAATACTAAATCAACACTTTGATTCATCTATGTTGTCACCAGTAAGCTTCCAAAACACATTAACCACAGGAAAAACAAACACTTAATATTTATATTGATAACTAAGAAGCAGCATGTGACCCACCCACTGCAAGGGGCATACGCTGGATTTTAATGTTAGGTCTTAACATTTCTGAGATTGGTCTTTATGCTCACTTTTGTGTTGAGAAATGCCTATAACTACTGCCATGCATATGCAGACATATATAATCTCACTACTTTATGTATGGAGACATTGTCTATGTGGCCTGCACTCACTTTGGCCTCGGTTAATGATCTTGTGAATAATGTCAGGTCTAAAATTACAAATAGTATTGATGCAATTGTACCCACAAAGGTTAAAACAATATCTGCTAAGAAGTGCCATGGAAGCACCATGGAAAAATTCCATATCAGTAAAACAAAAAATAAATAAATAAAACAGAATGTTGCAAAGTTGAACACAGATGGAGAAACCCAAAAGTCCACATACACAATGACATGATTTTGCTTCCTTTTTACAGACAAGATCCATACAATTAGACATGTCAGTACTTCCATATCAAACACGACTTGTGTATCACCTCTACATGTACAAAAAGCTATTGTAGCTTGCATGACTCAATTGAATCCAATTGACCATGAAACCCTTGAGGAGGTTGTGCAGCACTTGAAAACCTCTCCCTGTGGCCTTGATGCTCTGGTACACTACAGATAGTCAACAGTTCTCTTCTATCATGGGTGAATTCCCACTGGCTTTGAAAAGTAGTTATTAAAAGCCTCTTCTGAAAAAGAATAATCTTGATGCAAGACATTCCTGGCATGAAACAATTTTTCAGTCTGTATTCCGACCCCACCACAGCACTGAGTCGGCTCTTGTCAAGGTTTTAAATGACAGTCGCTTAAAACATACGCTCATATTATTAGATCTCAGTGCTGCTGTCAGGATCCCCGCTTTGTGTTGTTGTTTTTGCCCCCCTCTGCTGGTTATTTTTATGTTGGTCCCAATTTCCCCAAGTCCACGCCCATTTCCTTTTCCCTCCATTTTTCCTACTCACCTGTTCCCCATTTTCCTAATTAGTTTGGGCTATATAAACCCTGCCCATTTGAGTTGCGTTTGTCAGATCGTCTTGTTTGTACCGGCCCTTTGTCTGACTTTACCGTAAGTACGCTGTCTTCTAGAACGGATCCTCGAGTTCCTGAACCTTGCCTGTCCCCGACCAACGAACCTGCCCGCCGACTTGGATCATCCTGCCTGGACCAATCTGCTTTACCGTGCTCGACCCCTGCCTGTCCCCGACCAACGACCCTGCCCGACGATTTGGATCTTCCGCCCCGTCTACTTACCCACCGGCCTACGACCCCTGCCTGCCCTGACCAATCTCTTGCCTGTCCCTCTCAGACTCGTGTGTCTGTACCTGTCTGTTCCCCAACCCTGCCTGTACCCGTCTGTCTACTCGTCCGTCCTCGATCCCTGTCCTTACCCTGTCTCTGTGTTGCTCGTAGAGCAATTGACGGCAATAAAAC
>OMNS01000182.1:3700-19862 GCA_900303225.1 Laemonema laureysi | reverse complement strand
GTGGCCCAGTCAGAGTCCTGACCTCAGCCCGATTGAGATGCTGTGGCATGACCTCAAGAGAGCGATTCACACCAGACATCCCAAGAATATTGCTGAACTGAAACTGTTTTGTAAAGAGGAATGGTCCAAAATTCCTCCTGACCGTTGTGCAGGTCTGATCTACAACTACAGGAAACATTTGGTTGAGGTTATTGCTGCCAAAGGAGGGTCAACCAGTTATTAAATCCAAGGGTTCACATACTTTCTCATCACATACTGTTTACACGGTGTGTTCTATAAAAACATGAAAATATATAATTGTTTGTGTGGTATTAGTTTAAGCAGACTGTGTTTGTCTATTGTTGTGACTTACATGAAGATCAGAACACATTTTATGATCAATCTATGCAGAAATCCAGGTAATTCCAAAGGGTTCAGATACTTTTTCCTGCAACTGTATATCATGTGCCGGTTAAATAAAACATTTTTGATCAGACTAATGTCATGTCCAGTGTACATGCGCATACAGTGGAGGAAATACGTATTTGATCCCTTGCCGATTTTGCCAACTGACAAAGAAATGAACGTTCCAGAATTGTAATGGTAGGTTTATTTTAACAGTGAGAGACAGAATATCAAAAACAAAATCCAGAAAATCACATTTTATAAAAGTTATAAATTGATTTGCATTTGATTGAGTGAAATAAGTATTTGATCCCCTACCAACCAGCAAGAATTCTGGCTCTCACAGACCGGTTAGATTAGTCCTCTCGCTTTAAGAAAGTACTCCTAATCTCAACTTGTTACCAGTATAAAAGACACCTGTCCACAGAATCAAATCAATCAGATTCCAACCTCTCCACCATGGGCAAGACCAAAGAGCTGTCTAAGGACGTCAGGGACAAGATTGTAGACCTGCACAAGTCTGGAATGGGCTACAAGAGGGGTATCGATGATCATGAGAAAAGTGAGGGACCAGCCCAGAACTACACAGGAGGAACTTTTTAATGATCTCAAGGCAGCTGGGACCACAGTCACCAAGAAAACCATTGGTAACACACTACACCATAATGGAATAATATCCTGCTGCGCCCGCAAGGTCCCCCTGCTCAAGAAGGCACATGCACAGGCCCGTCTGAATCATTCAGGTGTTCATTGGCAAACTCAGACTTCAGAGAAGGTTTGGGAAAAGGTGACGTGGTCAGATGAGACCAAAATCGAGGTCTTTGGCATCAACCCGCCGTGTTTGGAGGAAGACAAATGCTGACTATAACCCCAAGAACACCATCCCCACCATCAAGCATGGAGGTGGAACCATTATGCTTTGGGGTTGTTTCTCTGCTAAGGGGACAGGACGACGTCACCACATCAAGGAGAGGATGGACGGGGACATGTACCGTGAAATATTGGGCGACAACCTCCTTCCTTCAGCCAGGACACTGAAAATGGGTCGTGGATGGGTCTTCCAGCACGACAATGACCCAAAACATATAGCCAAGGCAACAAAGGAGTGGCTCAAGAAGAAGCACATTCAGGTCATGGAGTGGCCTCGCCAGTCTCCGGACCTTGATCCCATAGAAAATCTGTGGAGGGAGCTGAAGCTTCAAGTTGCCAAGCAACAGCCTCGAAACGGATTTGGAGGGGATCTGCAAAGAGGAGTGGACCAAAATCCCTCCTGAGATGTGACCAACTACAAGAAACATCTGACCTCTTGTGTTTGCCAAAAAGGGTTTCTCCACCAAGTACTAAGTCATGTCTTGCTAGGGGATCAAATACTTATTTCACTCAATTAAATGCAAATCAATGTATAAGTTTTATATAATGTGATTTCCTGGATTTAAAAATTCAAATTATGGAACATTAATTTCTTTGTCAGTGGCAAGGGATCAAACACTTATTTCCTCCACTGTATGTGCTGTATATGTGCATTGTATATGTGCATTATTATCAGTATGTATTACTATCAGGATACGGTTGTGAAGTTGGAGAGAGAGAAAATTACGGTTGTACAGTATTGCATGTATTAATGACAGTTCCAGTCGTGTCTCCTTTCCATATTTTTCCCACTTTCTTTACTATCTTCCTCTTTCACAGTGTGTCTGTTTGTCTATCATGCTACTCATTCATCATATTATAGATAGATAGATAAAGGCCTATCTATCTTTAATCCATCTATAGCCCTATCTATCTATAACTCTAATCTAGCTATATATCTACAGTTCTAGTCTACAAGTGTTTTGCTTGCAAATCGTGCGCACCAACGTTCATTAAAACGCATGCAGTTGCTAAAGAGAAAGAGAAAGTATGTGAATTATTTTAGCCGCACGCAATACACTACAACAGACAGAACAGACAGAATATATAAACGTGTGCACAATGTAAAGAAATGATCACGTTCAGGTCACCTCTGGGCCTAACTGTGCAAACAAACATTATCTAGTCAGACAGATTTTCTATAACTGTTAGGCTTTTCGCAAAGGTTTTGAAAACGTACATGTATACATTTGTAACAGTAATAGACAGGCTAACAGTAATAGAAGCACAGGCAAGAACTAAGCACAGGCAAACCAGATTTCTGGTGTATTCAGATAACTGCACAACCCTCCCAGAGCCCCCCGTACCTGTAGTGTAAAGTGCTTAGTTATTGGTGTGCGTGGTATTGTATGTGTCCCCTCAGTCCGTGTCACCAGTTTCCATGAATTAACCTCACACCATCTGCATTGACTCTTTCAGTGCAGATGGCTGCACTGACTCTTTCCTTCCGATGTGAAATGTAGGATGGCAGCGTATGCAAGTGTGTAAGCTATTCTACCCCTCTTTTCTCCCATGCCACCTTGAATTTCTCTCCTGTGCCGATGAATGTAAAAATTGGATCTGTACCAGTTGGTGCAGTTGGTCATTCGGGGCCAGAGAACGATGTGACCTCTCGACCTCGACCTCGCCATCCGGGTTGATGTTAAACACCTCAGTCAGGATCCTCTGTACACAAGCAGTTACCGATCATCCCTACGTTGTCTATTCACAAAATCTTCTACTCTGTTCTATAGAATGTCCAATCTTTTGGTGTTTCGTTCATCTTCATTCACCAAACCCGTAGTGGTGTCCTCTGTGTTGGAAATGCACCTCTCTGCATCTGTGAGTCGTTCTTGGATCGCGCTGACTGTATTCTTTAATTCAGTCATGGTTTGCTTAATTGCACATTGCACATTTTGTATTTGTTATTTTTTACTTGTCTGTGTTAGTGACGGATCTACATTTGTATCACTCTCCAGTATCTGACTGACTGACTGTGTCTTCTGGTAGTATGAGCATTTGCACAGCACCTGATGTATTTGTTGACATCTTGATTAATTTCAGGTTAAAGAGCCGATACTTGTTGGAAATTTTGTGGTATGTCAGATTTCCGTGATTTGTTCGTGGGCTCTGGGAGCTATGCTAGTGTGCTGCCATGTCACTGCGTTCTCACGTGACTGAGCAACTAGCCTGTTTATTTAGGCTTATACCATAGTCCCTGTCATGACAACGGTAAGCTCTTGCTTCATAACCTTTCAATTTTGAGAGCAAAAATGTGCGAATGCTTTTATTTTATATTGTTGGCAATTGACAATGGTATAAGCAGGATAATCAGCTTATAGATATGTGTAAAATGTTTTTAATGAACTTCGCAGAGGCTACCATCTGATCGTCGTGCCTTAAAACTGTTTAACGCACACCTACTCATTGATTATATCTTAGCCGTATAATGTGCCGTAATATATGATGGTAGGCTCCTTCGAGCTGCTTTGCTTGTTTACATTAACGCCAAGTTTTACAGTTTAATGATATTTTTGTTTTAGAGTCTGGGAGAATCGGGGTTGTTCATGAATGGAATCTGTTTGTGCGTGGAGTGGTGTTTTGGCCAGACCATTCCAAGTTATGTTGTGTGTGTGGTCTCTCATGAGTTTTAAACCTTATAAGACTTAAAATCTTGTAGTGTAACTAACCTGATTCAACCTTTTTGACTACTACTAACTTCATTGGTGACAATTGCGGTTAACTTCATTGGTGACAGTTAGGCTAACCCTAACTTGCACTCAAGTCTTAAACATTATGTGGTTGTTAATAATGTTGCTGCATATAATATTTGCACACAATGTCCCAACAAGTGAAATTACAGATATGATCAAAAACGATATGGCTGCCAACTAGCCTTAAGAAATAATTAACGATATTAATCAATTTCACAATTATCATGATGGTTGATTATCATGAGTTAGTGTTCATAGGCAGCAATATGCCTAGACCTACTATGTCAAAAATTACTCGGTCATTGGGGGGTGCTATAGTAGTATGCGTGTGACAAATGGCAGGCCCGGTTTATCATCGGAAATCTTGGTAGAGTTGGGGACTATATCTATTGAACATCCCCATAAAGTTCTAGCCACATCGCATCATGACATTTAAACAACTTCAACACTATGTTGGCTATATCTAGTTAAGTAGTAGTTTAGTTCTTAGAGGAAGCCTTCTTATAGGAGGGAAATGTACCAGCACAGGGATAGATGCAGCAAAATGCAGAAAGAAAGTGTAGACTACTTGCTTTCTATATGTGTTCTTGTTCATTCAACTACTACACAACATGTCAATTCTTCCTCTAACAAACCTGCTTTATTTTGATCTAGTGTAATATACCTCTTAAGATCTTCAGGTTTTCCCCATCCCTGAATGAAGAGTTTGGTGAGGAGTAGCCGTCTGTAAAGGACATCCAATCGACTCACACCCATGGGCTACCAACTGGCATCTATTATATAAAAGAAACATAACTGTCAATATTTTAAAACAATCAAATCAATCAACAAATCAAAATATATGAACATTCAATTCAATTCAATTCAATTCAATTCAATTCAATTCAATTCATGCACAGTTGCCTCCAAGACTGAGCTTCTCTATGGTGCTACATTCTGAAGGAAAAACTTTCACTGTGGTTACAGTGTGTGGTTAGTGTTGTGTGTGAGTTGGTGTGTGATGTACACAGTACATCACACACCAACTCAGAAATACACACAAACAAAAGCATGATCGGTGTTCACATTATAGACCTACGATAGCTTGCCCTTCAATGCACTTTCGTATCAAGCAAATCTTAAGGATGCACAAAAGTAGGCCAGGTTTATGATGACATTTATTTAATCGGTATTACCATTACAAAACCACAAATTTTACTCGTGTCGTATTGGCAAAACCGAACCACAGGCTTGTGAAGATTACAACTAAAATGGTCTGGTATTTATACAGTGAAGACAAGGATTACAACTTCCTTCATGGTTTTTGCCTAAAATGTAGTTTGTACAAAATGTATTAACCACCTTTTTTATTTTGTGATCATTTGAAGACAAGCACTCCCAAGCTGTGTCTTTGGAAACTTTTATACTGTGTGGTGTTTCCCCTGACCACACCACCAGAGGGGGGTACAGGGAATCAAGCGCCATGGGCAGTACACTAGAGATGTGCGGACTGAGTAATTGGCCCGTGTGGCCGATTATAACAGTGTGTATCAGTGTTTGCGGACTTTTTTGGTATTTATAATATGTGGGTGATTTGCAAGTGGGTTAGTTAAAATCAGCTTCTTAATTCCTTGGCATCAGCTATTTCTTGTATACCATCCTAATTATTTCATTCAAGTTCGGTACTGCATATCCTTTAATGCCATTATAGCCTGTCAAACAAAATCGTATGTGATTTTTTACAGATTATCGTGTTGTTATTTGTTGTCCTTGTTGGACGTACATTACACATTGTATTGTCATTTTGTCATATGTCAAGAATAAGATACGCGTTTTATTATAGCCTAGGTCTATGCCTATTGTACCGGTATTCGTCATTTGTGCTCACATGCAACTGCCTCATTATTTTGCTGTTGTATTTAAAATACTTAATATTTTAGCTGGTCTACGTTTTCAACAGGTTGGGAAGTGGATGTAGGTGTAATTTTCTTCTGTTTACAAACGGCAGTTCAAGTAGCGGTTGCAGCAATATGCGGACTCTGGTGAGAAAATACCTTAACCACGCATCACTACAGTAGACACCAGGTGGGGGTAATCGGTAGTCACCCAGCTGAGCCCAATCAAGACTGTGTGGCCTGAACAAAGGGTTCGCAAACAAACACAGAGAGAAGCAGCAAGAGAGGAGCTGGATTTCCAGGTTAACCGGATATGTTAAGTCAGAATTTTCGGTTTCAGCTAATCTCTAATCTCAGTTCAGTTACCATGGCGACTCATGCTGTGAGCCTAATTTGGAGCAAACCTGGTACATATATAGCAGAATATCTCTGAGATAACACCACCCACGGCTGCAATTCCAACTTCTACACCACCCACGGCTGCAATTCCAACTTCTTTCTATCGTCTCAATGGTTTAGATAATGACAATGAACTTGATATGGTCACATCCAAAACTATTGTATTTCAAGGTGCATTGTTTTTCTTCCTTTAGAATTTCATTAGTATTTCAATCGAACAACAATTGAAACGTGTCTAGATTGAAGTAATAGGCAATTTCTAATGGCCCATTCTCTTAGTTACAGACTTGTGTAAATGTATTTAAGCGGTGATTTCTTTTCTTAACACTTCTGAATGATGATATGATGGCTTATCCCTTTGGCGGACTTAGGAGTGCAGAGAAAGCACTCGGTTATGGCTCGCAGCACATAACATTGTTTTGTAATGCAAATTATTCAACTGATGCATGTTCAAAATGTGTCACTACAGTAGGCTGCATAGTAAACTACAGCGTCACCTTTCTTCAAAAAGGCTGAACAGTTTAATATGGCTTCACCTTCATCCTGTTCTCATCTCTCTCTCGAGTCTACCCCAGCCGATGCCCTCGCCGATGTGATTGTGTTGTTGTGCTGGAGAACAAGCGATAACGAAACCAAGCCGAGCCATGTTTTATAGTATTATCGGGTCAGGAAGTCAAGTTAAAGTTATGCGGTCACTTAATGTATTTGATATTAGGTCTATGGTATGGTGCTATGCTGCGATGCCGTTTGTAACGAAGTATACGATTTAAGTGAAAAACTGTGCCATTGATTGTGATAAGCCTGCTGGAGCCCGCGAATAAATACTTGCATCTTGACTCGGTCTGTTTGGAGCTGAAGGAGGTGGAAACTGCACCGTGATTTGAATCTTCTTCAACATTTGGCGAGCCAGACCAGTCAGCCAGAGACTGACTGGTCTGGATTCCCAGAAAGACCCGGTAAGGACAAAGCGATCGACCAACTAAGCACACATAACAGGGAGCCAGGCGCTTTAGTTTGTGCCGAAGACACTGGGCCAAGCGCTGAGAACTACTATCGGAAGTTTCCAGTCCGGAGCTATAAGGCTTTGTTCTTTGTGACTTTAAAGTTGTTCGCAAGGAAATGCAAGTTTAAAGGACGACTTTTCGCTGTGGAATTGACATTTTCTTTCTGGTGATTCCTTCAGTGGAATTACAACAAAACCTTTTTTGGATTTAAAAGAAAAAACCTGGAGTGTGCTTAGTTCCAAGCGTTATTATGTTGATATAGGACAGAATTATTTTCATTAATAAATTTAGTTTTACAAGTTACTCAGATGTTGTTAGATTGTTGTATTTATACCCTACCTCTTATGGATGTTTAGAAGTCCTGGTAAAGTGTTTCAGATATTGCATTTTTCATAGTTGCTAATTAGTTTGGGGTCATACCCTTGACATTAACTCTTACAGGATTTGAATTCTTGGTTAATTATTAGTGTTAGATGTATTGTTCTGCTAGCCACCACCTGGCTGTGAAGTCTTGAAATTGCTAGATTGTATTTGTTTTGCCTCCACCTCGTGGTAGAAGTACATTTTTGGTTAACCGTTAGTGTTAATTTTATTGTCCAGCCACCACCTGGCAGTGGAGCCTTGTAATTGCTAGCTTTTACTCTTCCATGTAACCCTCCACCCATATTTAATTAATTGAAAAAAAAGAGAAAGGCAGGACAGATAAACTTTAAAAATGACCAACACATGGCAACCAGACACCCTGATCACACCCTTGTCGTATATATCAATGTATGGCAAAACAATCAAGTCCTGCCACAAAAAATGGATGACCTGGCCACAAGAGGGCTCGTGGAACGACAAACACATACAGTACATTTCGTGCGGCCACACTGACCTACAGGGGATACTGAGTGGACTACCAAAGATCCAAGATGGTGGCCTCCTTGGATCACTAAATCCGAACTGCTTACCACCGGCCAAGTACTCACCTGTGGGGACATCTAACAGGTATTGGCTTGTGTGGCAGGTCACAAAACAAAACAAATCACACAAGAATCGTGACTCTTACAGACAAATATCAGAACGTTCAATACCGTCAGACCGGCTGTATGGCAAACGATACGCCAAATCTTCCCCAAAAAAATGGATTTGTACTGGCTGACACAGGCCACACTCGAGGACAACCAAGATGTGGACATGTTCATAATCAAGAGGCAAGAAGAATGGCAGCAGCACACTGGAGAACCGTGGAACTGAGATTAGAACAAATTTTGTCAGAAATGACCCGGCAGCAGTCTAAAATCTACATTGGCTCATGAAGATGTAGATTTTACACTCAATTACACTCAAATAATCGGTCTTAAATCTTACGTTCGTTTATGATTCCTAGTAGTATGTTAAGGCTAAAAAAGTAAACTGCGAAAACCTTAACAGGACTCAAAGGTATAGAGAGCTACATGGATGATATACAATAACTACCATACATGGACAATAACAAGAAACAGGAAATGACCAGCACTGGGTCATCAAAGCAGCAGGTCTAAAACTGAACGAAGCGAGATGCAAGTTCAAACAGAAACAGGTTTGCTTCCTCTGTCACATCATCAATGAGACAGGCATCATACCCAATCCAGACAAAGTGACCAGAATAGAGAACTTTCCCCAGCTGCACAATATGACAGAATACTGTGATAATGGGTCCTAGCTAGCTTCAGCAGAGATGAGGAAGTTTAGTAGGGACTATGACTTTCTCCATGTGACGGACAGGAAGACCCCCTCCTTACTCTGATGTCATACAGAGCCACACCCTCTTCTTCTACTGGAGTTCCCACTCCCAGGTCTTGCATAGTGGGACAGCTCAAGGTGAGCGCTACAGATGGAACAGGCGCCATCTATTGGCCACACCCGAAACACCCACATCTGTCAGCAAGAGTCCTGAACGAGTCACTCGAGAAGAGGATAGGAACACTGAGGTGACCCAAGCTACAGAGACACCAGTCATTCTCACACAGGGGACTAATGCTGTTAATCACTCTGGCAGAGTGAGTAGACCAGCAATCAGGCTTGATTTGTCAAGTCTGTGGACTGTGATAGAAGGGGAAGATTATTGTTATTATTGCTTGGTTAACAATATCAATGTTCTGTTAAAGCGTCAGTAAAAGAAAGAAAATGCCATACAGGTTACTAAGCTGTGAAGTTAGTTGTTTACAGTAAAAGTTCAGAGAAAGTTTGGAGTTGTTATAAAGTTGTTACGACCAGGAGGTCCTGTCACTTTATTACCTTGACATGTAGTGTGCATGTCTAATAGAGCAGGACATATGCCGAGTCAGAAAGATAGACATATGCAGACATTACAATTACAACTAAAACTGGCAGCTACAGGAGACGGTACAGACCTGCGTGGAAGCATGTGTAAACCAAACAAAACAGACTCGTTTTTTGTATGAAAGCGACCTTGCACAAGCTCCGTTATCAACTGTTACTGACCATGGATATATTATCAGAACACGGACAGAAGCTCCGAGAGTATTTTAGAATCTTTCTTTAGGATACGGTGATATGGCAACTAACTGACAAATAAAAATAAACGTTCGTATACTTCTCCGACGGTGTGTTTATGTTATACTTTGGGTTCGTAGTAGTAAAAAGATTTTTTAGTTAGTTTTTTTTAACAAACACTTTTCTGAACGCGTACTAGTACAAAATTGCACAATAGAGGCTTTCATTTCCATTGTGTCACATAGCATGAAAATGTAAAATGTCACGTAAAATTATAAGTACATTACGAACTGTAAGCAGTCGCTGTTTTTCTATCCACCAAGGATTATCGTCATTAGGTTTAATAATCAAAACCGGACATTACTATGGTACCGTTACCCATATGGGTTTCCAAATAATATATTAGACTTTGGTGGCACGTCACAGTCTGCCCAGACGGAGGTCCAGACATACACATACGCATCGTGGCGTTATTGTACCTTCTCGGCGCCGGTGTACCTTCGTCAGGACGTCGAAGTGCCTCTCAAAAGATACTTCGAAGTCACGAAAAGAAGAGACACTGGCTAAAACACACGATTTTACATGTGACACCTGCTTTTTTCTGAATTACGCTATTATTTTAGTAACAGTGACAAAATGGGCGTAGATTACTATGTTAAAGGTCGTAGAAGACATACAAAGAAAAAAGCGAAACATGTTGGGTTCCCTGGCACTTTACAACAAATATTCATATATATCGTCACCTCATATGGGTTGGCCACATATAACAAACGTGATTGGCTACGATGAAGGTTGTGATTAACCGAAATCATCAACAGTCACTTGAATTATCCTAAAGCAGCTCAGCTATTCCGATCGGTCTCAATTCCTCAATAATTTAAATATTCGGAATTCAGCCATGGCCTTTCGTAACACAGCCTCCGAGTAATAGTAGTCTTAGATGTGCATGCCAAAACAATGTGGACGTTTGGTTAGCTGCATCCTCAAACTGGTTATGATCTTATACCATATCGACTGTATTTCCCTGACAGTTAAACGAATATTTGCCTGGCAGTTAAACGACCCAAGATGACACGACGATGATTAACTATCAAGCTATTAGCTATTTCACGTTCCTCCACAAACTGTTGACGCCAGCAGTGCATAGGTACATTTAATAACAAAATACAATTGTTGCTATTAAGGCATATTGAGATTTATATCGAGTTGTTAGAAAAAGTACCTCACAATTCTGCGATAAAGTTGACCTTCTGGTTAGCCACGAATGTCAATGAAAGTCAGTGGGTTTACGTTAAAGTTAACGTTTACTTGATTTCAATCCCACAGTTCCATGCGCAAATGGAATGGAAAGGACGGAAGCTGTAAGTAGTCAGAAGGAAGTTCGCAGCACGTATCACTTTGTTGACTTTACAGTAGAAAATAAACCTTAGCAATTTGTACTATCAGTATCAACAGAGATAAAGAGTATCAACAGTGTAATCCATGTATGAATAAGTCAAAGAAGAACGTAAAGCATTTGTTATTCGTGAGTAAAACCACTGATATAAAAAAAATGAGTACAACCTTTTTGTGTTGTTATTTGGATTGCCAGTGGGTGGCAGTGGTCCGCCGACTGGTGTCTTATACACAACCGAATTTGACATGGAAGAAGAGAGACATCGCGTTTGCCCAACGTCTCGCGTTAATGAACTGTGGACCGAGACGAAAGGCAAAATGGCTGATTCGAGTAGCACTTTCCAAACAGTAGACACTGACGCAAAACCTTACAAATTGTCGGATTTGTTAAATTGTGGGTGGAAAATATTTGAAGAAGTAGACACCACAAATGAGCCAATTGGATCAAACAACGTCCAAGTTAAAATTAAACGCGGGATAACGGCTTTGGAAAATGCTACACGAATGGTTGCTCAGCTTGAACTGTTTAGTCGTAATGAGCAATTAGAAGAAATGGCGACGATTGATCTGAAATATCTCCTGTTGCCGGCACTGCTTGGTGGTCTAACCATGAAGTTAACAAACCGAGACAACCGCGTAGAAATCGTGAATATGGCAAGAGAGTACTTTCATGAATTTCTTAGAAGATGCAAAGAATATAACGTATCCGATTTCAAACTCCCAAAATCCTCGACGGAAACGGACGAAGAGTCAAACAGTACACTGTCTACAGCTAAGGTAAACAACCAGCTCCAGTAAAGTCAACGGTGTATGTCAAACGGTATATTGACTGCATTTTATGAAAAGATGCATTGGAATTCAACGACTTCTGGTCGCCCATGTCTAGCCTAGTCGATGTCGAATGTATTTCGTATTGTCCCGTTCTGCATAATACGTAGGTATTGGTTTCGCTTTGTAGTCGCCGCGTTTGTTGTTACCCCATTTATTGGGGTCACACCATTTATTATTACTTGTGACCTAGTGCACCATTATTGGGGCGTCACCAATTTGTACTGTTGTACGAAATGTGAGTGTACAAATCTGGTTCCCTATATAGTGCAATACTCAATAACCATAATGCACCGGAATGTGTTGTTTTACAGAATACACACCACTGCATTTTTATTTCTTCAAGTTGTTTCATTTTTAATGTTGTACATTTGGTTTACTATAATATGTTCATGGTTAAATCACTCGAGTACAATATCCGTGCGTATAGATTCTGAAATATCCCATTATGAACTCTAAAGGGGGACAGTCAATGTTTGCTGTTCATCTGGCCAATGACAGTCACTGTTGTTTAATATATGATTCATGTGATTGAGATTGGGGCTAACTATCAAAGGATGCAAAGTAAATAATTTATTTTCTTAGTCTACAGCCTCCACCAGCTCATCGGACCTCGTAGCGATGGCAATGCAGAGACAAGCCAAGATTGAAAGATACAGACAGAAAAAAATGACAGAAGATAGATTAATAGAAATTAAAAAAGCTGTCGATGGTGAAAAGGCTGACGAAGAAGTTGTCCGTGACTTCTATCTTCTCACTGTAAAGAAATGGATCTACATAGCTCTTGAGGAAATTGATAGCATTGACCAAGAGCTGGAGATTCTAAAGAAAATGGACATTCCAACAGGGCCCCCACAGTGTAAACATCCATCAAGGCCACCTATGAAACCTTTTGTTTTGACCAAAGATGCTGTACAGGTAAGAACATGGCACTTTTATTCAAGCGATAATATTTTGTGTCATGCATATTCATGTTTTACACAGATGGTAAATAGTTATCCCCAGAATGAAATCGCAAAACGTATACTTGTTTGTTAAACAGGCACAAGTGTTTGGAGCAGGTTACCCAAGTCTTCCCACAATGACAGTAGATGACTGGTATGAACAACATCAGAAACGAGGGGTCCTGCCTGATCAAGGAATGCCTAAGAGGGTTGCTGTTGAAGAGAATGCAGATGCTAAAGATTATGAGGATGAAATGAAAGAGAAACTGGTGGAAAATGATGATGAGGCGGCCCTGGTTAAAGCCAGAAATTGGGATGACTGGAAAGACTCTCATAGAAGAGGTTATGGAAACCGCAAGAACATGGGCTGATTATATCCAAATGGCTACATGCAAGATTGTTCAATATTAAAGAAAGTCTAGCGTTACAGTTTTTGAATCAACTTAAGAATGTATGTAATCATTGTGTTTTGGGTTGTCTAAATTGTTTGCCCCAAACAAATGTTATTCAACAAAGAAAACCAGGCAATGTCAGCAGTTTGTAACCTCTTTGAATCAAATTATTTTAACATAATGAAACTGAGCCATTATGTTGTGCATGTGGAGTATTTTATACCTTTAACCCTTATCTTCCAATAATAAACCCAATAAATATGATAAACCAATTGCCTGTTTGTAAAGATGTTAATGTTTTTAACACCAAGTTCCTATTCCAACCAGTGGTTTGGTGATGCTAAGATATATAGATAGATGGATATTTTATTCATCCCAGAGGGAAATTTAAGAATAATAATACTAATACTAATATGCAAGTCAATTCTCAACATAGTGGTTTAGTAATGGTAATGCAGCAACAACCCGACAGTGAACTCAATTTAATGAAGATAAAAAAATCTGCTTCAATTCGTTTTTTTATTGAACAATACAACTATAGAATATTGAGCAGACAGAAGATGAAGACAAACGACCACAACATTAGAATAAGTCAAGTGATGCATGGAAGAGTCAAAGAAATGCTGTCAATAAAATTTTGTATTTAATTTTGACCCACACCTGTTTAGGTCAGAGGCTTATTCTTGTAACTAGGCCAACGGCAGACTGGACAGCAGTGTCTGCTACCTACCAACCAGACTACAATGCATTGTTGATGGAAGGCATGTCCACAAGGCAAACTCATAAGCAACTCCTTGCAAGTAAAGTTCTCCAAACAAACCACACATTCTAAACAATGTATTGTGCCTCGTGGCCACACAGACCAATCACACTGTTGATAAGGTGGACAGAGTAGCTTTAGATCCAGTCCATCCTGGTGTCCTCTTGCTGTTGATCCTGATGGTCCATTTTCATGGCAACAACAAGTGGTGGTCAAATTAACATCACAGCCATACTGACATGCGTTACTTATGTTGGTGATTAGATTATTTGGATTTTGTACAACATTTTTCACATTCCGATCAGAATTTCGACTCATTTGATTTGGTAAAACATTTTGACTTTTACTAAACTCACCCTCCTCTGAGATATTAATTTGCCTTACATGATCTTTGGATATAAAACCCTGCTTGTCACCATCTTTGACTGAGTCACTTTTCTCTGCCCATGACTCCTTCCTGCTTTGTTGATTGATTGTGCTGAAATTCCACGTTGGTAGAGCTTTGATATAATCGACATTCACCAGAGGGTGCAGCCAAAGGTCAGGCAATGCCATACGTTGAACCAGAAAGTTGGGATCGTCCCAATCTGACTGGTCAACTGGGACCTGCTGGAGTGAGACAATTGGATGGAGCAGGCAGGAGGTGTACCAATCCCACAGACTGGTAAGCCATTCCAGATTTGTACTGCTTTCCCCTTCACTCATTGAAGGGCAGCGCATTTTCTCAACATAGTCAACTAGCAAGCCATGTGCTAGGTATGTGGATAAGAAGAGGGCAGGGTGTGAGGAATAGAATATCCAATCAGCTCTAATTAAGCTGGCCAATGATGTTGTGTCAATGTAGCGCAGCAGCTTCAGACTGAATGCATAAAAACCTTCCAGATATGGCAACTGCAGGAGTGCCTGGAATGAGTACAGAGAATGAGCGGGTACCTTCAACAGTCAAAAAGAACATCTGTCTATGTATTATTAATTGCATTTACATTTTATGTAATATTTAATTGTAGCTTTAAAATATGGTTTAGCTTAATAGCCTTGCAAAGCAACGAATTAATTCTTACCAGAACAGGAAGCCAGGAGACCAGAAGTAAGGAGTTGTATGTTCCAAGTGTTCTGATCAAAACGACAAACCTTTTCACTGTTGCCCCCTGCATTTAAAAGTTAATATATTAAATGTTTCTAAATTTTTGTCTGTTTATTCAACCGCCAATATATTTATAAACATGAAACGTGACCTATTTTTAATTAATTAATTTTTTGTAAAAACCGAATTGTGTGTATTGTTGTGTAATCCATAACATACCTGCGTTATGAAAAGGTCCATCCAGGACAGCAGATTAACCAAAACCAGACTGAGAACGAACAGGTCATTAACCTCTGGTTGGACAGAACGCAGAAATGTATCCATGGCAGGCAAAGACAGGAACTCTCCAGTACTGCAGAAAGGAGAGAAGGGAAGAATAAAGTTAAATTTGTCCACAGAGAATATATGAAAGTGAGATTTAAGCAGAGATTAAGAATAAAATGAGAAAGGGGCAAATTAAATTGAATAAAAGATCAAATATACAAAGGTTAATCAAAATCAGCATTATAAAGAGGGTAGTGTCTTTGTTCTGGGAAGATCATGCAACACTCAATCCACTGAATGGACTATTGCTTGGTTGCTAATGGGTTTCTGATCAGCCTATTTTTTCAGTATTTATAATATGCGGTTCATTTGCGGGTGGGTTAATTACAATCACCTGCTTAATGACAAGGGTGTAATTTTCTCCCGTTTACAAACGGTGGTTCGAGTAGCTATCAGTTGCAGTCACAGCAATATGCGGATTCGGTGAGAAAACACCTTAACTGCGCATCACTTGTGTCTACTACAGTACATAAGTATATAGAAAAACTACAAGTGTAAGTAAACACCCTGTTTCAGCCTAACCGAAGAGGCAGTAGGCTTTTCTTGGTTGTTCTCCAATACTTTACGTGCCCACACATCAACGAATATTGACATCTACCTCCCAAAAGGTAGTCCTAATCTTGTTGGAAAACTTGATAGCAGAGAACATTTTAACCAAAGGACAATTGTTTACCAAAATGTATGTTTATGA
>OMNS01000154.1:0-21414 GCA_900303225.1 Laemonema laureysi | reverse complement strand
GACAACAACGACGCCCCCCCCCCCCCCCCCAAGCACACATGTTCGACAACAAACTGGCCTGGGTCTCATGTTTTGAACCATGCGTCTCCAGGTGTTGTTTTTGCCAGCATGGGGTCCGGACTGGGAGAGCTGTCCTTCCTGTCCCTTACTGCCTTCTTCAGCAGGTGAAAACATACAAGCCCTACCCTCCTCTTTCCTATGTGTTCCCTCTCCTTTTCTCTTCCTTAGTGTCTGCTAGACTAGAGTATATCTACTATGGTTTAGGATAAGTGTCTATTTTCATTGACCCTGTTGCTTATTGTAACTTTCCGATCACAGCATCAGCACATTCTTTCCACTATAATAAAAGTAAAGTAATTAAGTTCATGAATATGAAATCTCACACATCTGTGATTCAACAGACTCCAAATGACTTAACAGCCACAAGCTCCTTTGGTCTGCATGGGTCAGAAAATGCATTGAGGGAAATGCAATCAGTCAAGCCCCCTCTTTTCTCTCCAACCAATGTTGTGGTTTCCTCTCCCATCTTCTCCATCTCTCTCTCTCTCTATCCACCCACCACCACCACCACTCCCAGGGATGTACTGGAAGGCTGGGGCTCGGGCACCGGCGGGGCAGGGGTTGCCGGGGCCCTTCTGTACTCCGGGCTGACCCAGGCGGGCCTGTCGCCCCGGGTTACGCTGCTCACCCTGCTGGTGGTGCCCGTCGCCATGCTGCTCAGGTAGGAGGCCACGACGTTGGCTGATCCGTCGTCATGAGCTGCGTTCCGGTTGTCCGTCATGTCGGTCATGTTCCGCCTCGTGTTTTAGCGATTCTTTGACTCTGTCGGCATACATTTCACACTGCTGTATGGCCACATATAACAAATGTGATTGGCTACAACGTCTGAAGGTTGTCATTGGTCAGATCCTCAACAGTCAACGTCGACTTGACACTGTAGCAGCACCTTAATTGTGCTACTATGATGCTCAAAGCTCGAGTGATCAAGCCTCAGCAGGAGCATTATGAACAAGTATTGAAACGGACCCTTTGAAACCTGAAAGACACCATTTGAACTTTGACCTTTTTTTTGCCGTTTTCTGTGATTGAAGACTCCAGACAGTTCAAACCAAGGCTTTATGTGTTGGTCTCAGCTCCACGGTGTGTACATGTAGTTCTCTATTACTCCCGTCTCTCATACTACACTCCTGCACTGCCAGCTATTTTTTCCTGCTGGTTTTCCCACCGGCGTTCCCCCAGTGGCGAAGACTACGGGAGGCGGGGCCTGTGGGGAGGCGCGGAGCCTCTGAAGAGCAACGACGGCTGATGGATGAAACTGAGGAGGAAGAGGAGGAGGAGTCTGACCAACAGGAGAAAGGTCCCCGAGGTTTGTGATGGCGACACCCGAGAAAACCAAATCAACCAAATGTTATCTGCAGTTAAAGTGATTCCAGTAGTTTTGCTTAAGTGGTATAAGTGTACCTTGGGGCTGTACAAACAGCAGTAAGGGGGGCAAAGTTCAGGTCAGTGATAGTCCGAGTGGGTTTGTTTACAGGGCACCTGCAGCTGTGCCTCATGCCTGGAATGTAGTTTACACAATGATTTCTCAAGCTTTAGCTCTTGCGTAAAACTTCACGCGTTTCCATTGTCTCATTCCACACACACACACACAGCCAAACACGCTCCCTGGTTAGACAGACTGAGTTGACGCATGCTGATATGAAGATAAAGATGATGACGTTAATGGAGCCAAAGCTGACCAAGCCTGCTAGCTCTTGTTTGACCGCACATTGTTTCCCAGCGTGCCATATCTTTTTTTATTTTACCAGGAAAGACACTCTTTTACAAGAGTGTCCTGGACAAGATAGGCAGCAGCACAAACAACGTGCAACAAATGACAGACAATAAAAGTTCATACATCACAACAATGAAAAAAGAAGTCACAAACTGTAGAAAACATGAACAATCACATCATCGGGTCCAGGTTCACACAGAGGCAACAGGCTTGCCTCTGTGTGACAGGCTTAAAACATCAACGGCCTGATGTGCTTCGAATTCCTTCCTCCAAAAAGACCAGCTCCCCGAGTTTTAGCTCATTTTGTAGCTTGTAAGTTCCCAGAAAGCAACAAGAGCTATCATCACATTATAATTTATTTTTGTTATCATTTTTATTGTGGTTTGCTGCTGAATAATAACCACCCAGGCCTGGTTCTCTCCTCCCTGAACACAACAGAGGATGGAGCCAGTGGACCCCTCTCTTACACTGAGAAGCTGCATGTCATCAAAGTGAGCGCATGCACGCATGCACACGCACGCGTACACGCACACGCACACACATGCACGCTCATGCATACATGCACGCACGCATTCACACGCACACAAACCTATTGTTTGTGCCAACTTCTCACTCCCAACCAACATGCATGCATGTCCCTGAGCTTATCAACACATGTTATCAACACAATATATATAACAAACCTAAATATTGCAATTTGCATTGAATGAAAAATTTGCATTGACTGGGAAATATGTTTGTAAGACTACACCTCTCATTGTTCTCCTTCCCCGTCACACAGGAGATCCTGAGGTTTCTGTTTCCCCTGGGCTTGGTTTACTACGCCGAGTACTTCATCAACCAGGGTCTGGTGAGTGGACCCACCCGTTTGGTTAGGTTTAGCTCTGGGTTTCATTGTCCTCCATAGAGGAAATGAATTGCCACCAGCGTACATCACATAGAACACCAATTACACAATGAACACAGCATCACCTAAACAAAACATCAGGGTGTCATTTGGTTTTATTTTCATAATCTAGTCTGTTTGGTAAAATACTATACAGGACTTTTTTCAGAGAGGAGCAGATATGGGTGAGGCGTCTTGCTCAAGCCTATAGGTACATGGATGGTGACACTGGGACACAGAAGGGTCGTAAAATGTGTCACAACAGAATGACACAACAATGAATTTGCACTCGGCTTCCAGCGTTTCTAGACGGGCATTTCTGTAATGAAGTGAACCGTCATCCTTGTGAGATTTATTTATTTTTTTCTCCCCCAGCTGGAACTTCTCTACTTCCCAAAGTCCGACTTGTCTCACGCTGAACAGTATCGCTGGTCAGTAATCTATCTTTGTACCGTATTGTCTTGTCTTTGTAAGTATTACTTTGCAAACCTTCAGTGTGTGTGTGTGTGTGCGTGCGTGTGCGTGTGCGTGTGTGTGCGTGTAGGTACCAGACCTTGTACCAGGTAGGAGTGCTGGTGTCCCGCTCCTCTCTGCGATGTGTTAAGATCAAGAATCTGTGGGTTCTGGCACTGCTACAGGTGTGTATGTCAATGTACAAGAAAAATACAAAATGGCCCCCACTGGCGTGAGAGGGTTTGTCAACCTATCAGAGAGCAGCGCTCTTTGTCATAGATGCAGCAATACAGCCTTTCTCTTGGATGTAAACAGAAACACAGATTCAAACAGACGCTTCCCTACCACGGGTAGAGGGCACAATGGTTTAATCATATTGCTCATAAGCCCAAAGCACATATTTGTAGCAGCACACAGAGAGAGAATTTAGCGAGAATGTTCGCTCGCTTTCGAATAGGACTTGATTCCTATATGTATTTTGGACGCACAAATGACAAAACATTATAACGCGTCTGTCCCGACATGGGTGTGCTTTGGGTTTTAGGAATAACACAATTGCCCTAACATGGTTCTTGTTAATCTGGCTGCTCATTCCTGGTAGCAGGATCTTCAAGGGTGTCGGTCAGACTGACCACTTGAGGGTGTTAACTCTGTTTGGCACTATGAGCTCTGTTAGCATGCTAATTGGTTACATTTGGCACTATGAGCTCTGTTAGCATGCTAATTGGTTACATTTGGCGCTATGAACTCCGTTACCATGCTAATTGGGTACATTTGGCACTATGAGCTCTGCTAGCATGCTAATTGAGTACACTTGGCACTATGAGCTCTGTTAGCATACTAATTGGTTACATTTGGCACTATGAGCTCTGTTAGCATGTTGCAATATTATCAATAATGAGACAGGCTAAATGTGACAGTTAGTGTTTATGTGTCAGCCTGAATACACTTTCAGTGAATAAATGCTAAATTTCAGACTATCTACTGTGGTCATATGACTAATAAGCTTCAGGGTTTAATTGGATCTTTCCCTGCCCTCTGTCTCTCTCTCTCCCTCCCTCAGTGTGGGAACGCAGTGTTTCTGCTGTTTGCTGTGTATTTCCAGTTCCTGCCCAGTCCATGGCTGGTGTTTGTCGTCGTCCTCTACGAGGGCTTGCTGGGTGGTGCCTCCTACGTCAACACATTCTACTACATAAGCAAGGAGGTCAGTTATTCGTCTAGCAAGGCAAGTTAATTTATATTGCAGCACCCGTCAATCACAAGGCCATTCACTGTGCTTTACAAAGGAATAAATAAAAAAAACAATATTAATAAATAATAAAGACAATCATTAAAAAACAAGACAAAACTAAAATAAAGTGTGCAGTATAATAATAATAATAATAATAATAACAATAAATGATGTTCAACCCTAACCCTGAAAGAAAGCAGGTGAAATGCACACCTTTTGGAATTTATAGTTTCATGAGATATGAATTGTTATCATCATGCATTTTCTGCAAATAGCCGCAAAGGTTGTGCCTGGTGTGTGAGTGTTGTGACCTCCTCCAGGCAGGAGACAGGGAGCGGGAGTTTGCCATGGCTGCTGCCAGCGTGGGAGACACCCTTGGCATCGCTCTGGCTGCCGTCACCGCCTTCCCCGTCCACAGCTACTTCTGCTCCCTGTGATGGAGCCCAGGGGCCACGCCCAGAGGGACCAACATGGTGGATCACTGCGGCCAACCCCACTCTCATTGCCGGGTTCTGTCCTTATTGCACAGTCCTGTTTACTCCAGTCAAGTTGCCTTGGTTACTTGGCAGATTTTCTAGAATTGTATTTAAAACTAGCCTCGCACAGCCAGACCATATTCACTCCACTCATTAGGTCTGGGAAACCTGCCGTCGGCAGTGTTTGTTGAGGGGCGTCGTCAGTCAGAATTGCTTTGCAGCTGATTGGTTGAGCTTCAGTCGGATCCCTATGGTGTATATTGAAGTGCCGTATTTCCAAAGTACTCACCATTAGCGTGGGCTACTGCTACCATTTTCATTGAAGTAAACGGCTGGTTCCAGAGGAATATACTGAGACAAAGCCGGAGCTGTGCTCGCGAGATTTAGGCTAGCTGTCACCACCCGATCCCTACCTCCTGCCGGATCCTACTGCACATGCGTAATGGTTATCACTTTATGGCACCTTTACCATGGATAATAAACATGCGAACTAAACATAGCTAACATGCAAACAGAACATGATACATGTCCTCAACTCAACTCAAAGGTTTATCCAATGCAATCCATTGCATTGGCTGCTAATTGTCACTTTAGTGTTTGATACATATGTTTAAAAAATGTTAGTATATATGTTTTTAAAGAATATATATATTTATTTTGAGCCCAACAATTATGCAATACTTTGTGTGGATGTTGAAGTCACACAAGATTTTCATGAATATTATTACATGGTTGAAACGTGAGATTAGCGAGTCAGGACTCTTTTACCAAAAACGAATGCAGCTGTCCACTAGACACGTCATATAGTAGTATTATATTGTTTTACACTCAATTCCTGTTGTTTAAATTACTGGTACTGGCTTTGTAAATACGCTACAATTGATTTGTAAGACAATTTTGTATCATGTCACACTTCCCCAATGTGCACCTTGTTACTGAAATAATGTCTTATTGGTATTTATTGCACTTGTGGTTGGTTGTATTAGATACTGTGCTTTTCTGACTAAATGTTAAATCACAGTGAGAATATCTTGCATTAATCTACTAATACATTATTTTCCAGAGAGACAAACTATAATTAGGTTTCCTCCCACAATGTTCTCTGACAGTATCTGAATATTATCTAATTAATTTAAATCAGTAATTGGTCGCCAGTTGAAGCGCACAACTATTTCCACATCCTCTTTGAGGTCCTGGCCAAATGTTGCGTTGTTAGGCCACATGGTGTCGCTATGACTAAGGTTTTACCATAGACTGTATAGGGTTTTACTTTGTACATAATACAGCAAAAGGTGTAAATGCATGCAAATACGAATAATAAAAACGTTTTTTCAATTGTTACATACGTTTTCAACGGCATATTTCTATAAAAGCCAACAGTAAAAAAATGGATGTTAGTTGTTTCAGACTCAATATAAATATTTTAAAAGGGCTTACATTATTTTTTGTTTCTAGAATTTTCCAAACTATACAATGAATAACATTTTGCATTCAAAATAATGTATTGTTTTTCATGTTTATTGATAATGAACAACGTTTTAATCTTAAATGGACATCAGATATGTACCAGAACAAACCAAACAATTATACAACTGTACCAACGACTGTACCAACATAACTTCACTGTCATTTGCAATATTCATATTCAATATGCGATATATTCATTTAATTAGGTAAAAAATACAAATTATACACTGACCCAGAGAGAAATAACTGCAAGTGCGCGCGCTTGATAACGCGCTTTGCGCGTTGCCGACACCGGAAGTGGTAGTCGGTCGCGTTCAGCTGGAGTGAACCGGTGAGGAAGAGGAAAGAAAAGGCCGACTGATGAAGAAAGACCAGCAAGATAACTAATCCATGGAATGAACACAGAGGTGCTTGTTTTTATAAGTAGCACCACCACCACATCAATGGTATATATACACGTGTATTTTTGTCAAGGCATGGTTATATTTCATTAACATTGTCGTTTCGTTATCAATGTAGCTTGCTTCGGCTTCGTTTCGATCGTTTAGCTTGCTTCCTAAAACAGGCGGTGCTAAAGTTGTATAGCATACGGTAGCTAGTTAATTGGCAGTGTTTTGGACTAGAGGAAACTTCAAAGCCACACAGCTTAGTTTTGAAAACGAAAGTAGTGCAGTGTACTGGTGGCGATGTGCCCTTATTTGATAATGTACCAATTTAAACAATGTGTTGGTATAATGTTAGCCAACGGCGCTATCAATGACGTAAGCTAACATAGTTTTAGCATGGCATTTAGCTACGCCCAGGGGCCTAACGTTGCCTTGTTCTTGATTAAAAGCTATAAACCAACGCCAAAACAACGATTTGTGTAGTCGTGTGCACTGTCCACCCTTTGATCATTGTTTGTTTGATTTATTAATTTTTTAGCATTTTGTTGACGGGCATTTTCTATTTCTTCCTTCACAGCTGTCGTTGGAAAGTTTGCCTATTCCTAGTGCGTAAAGTGTGAACGTCTTCGCGGTCTTATCAAGAAGGAGGGTGACAGTGTACTATTTGGGCCGGAAAAATCGCCCGTTGTGCTGCACCTTCCAACTTGAGTGCGGTAAAGGTGTGTGTGCGCAAGAGTACGCAACTGTGTGAGCAGATCTCCCTATGTGTGTGACAATGGGAGACATCAGTGACCTGGACCGACAAATAGAGCAGCTCAGACGCTGTGAGCTGATCAAGGAAAATGAAGTCAAAGCACTGTGTGCTAAAGCAAGGTAATCATCATCGTGAACCTAGAAATAAGTATATAAAAAAAAAGGAAAAACGGTGCTATTTTTAAATCAACTATTCATTTCAACAAGTAGTGGATTATCTTTTTAATATGACAAATACGTTAATCAATACAGCTAACTTCTCCTCTTGCTTATGTGTACGTATAAGAAAGCCAGTTGTTTATTTTGATTGTTATATTCACTGTGGTAAAATATTGAACCTAGCTTAGGATGTAAGCAATATCAAAAATATATTTAGTGATTTCTTAATTAATCATTCTGTGCAGTAGTTGTATGCCTAGGCATTGAACTAAATGAGTGTATCTCTTGATAAAGTGACACACTCTTTGATGTTATTCTTGTATCGTTTTGTTTTCAGGGAGATCTTGGTGGAAGAAAGTAATGTCCAGAGAGTAGACTCGCCGGTTACAGTGAGTACAGAGTTGTCTTACTTTACCAGTAACATTTGCCTGACATTAGCGTACAAGAGTTAAAATTCTGTGTTTTTTTCATGTTTGTTCATTCTCTTCTTTTACAGGTATGTGGTGATATTCATGGGCAGTTTTATGACTTGAAAGAGTTATTTAGAGTAAGTATGCTCCCATCAACCTTCTGTATTTAGGTCGACCCAAACGCCTTTAACTTAAAACATATTAAGGTCTGTGTTTAATGCACAGTCAATGTTTATTTTCCCCAGCAATGTCGACGTGGTAGTTGACAATTATTCTTTGGGATAAGTTAAAAAGAGTTTGCACATGAAAGTGTACCATAGGTTGGATCGTTATGCAATGCTTGTGTACCTAATCTGTTGGCTTGGTTTCTCAAGGCGTCTGACCCATCGGCCAGCACTAGCTCATTGCCACCATACTCACTCTGTTTATCAATCCTCCATTTCACAGGTTGGGGGAGATGTTCCAGAGACAAATTATCTCTTTATGGGCGACTTTGTGGACCGAGGTTTCTACAGCGTGGAGACCTTCCTTCTGTTGCTAGCTCTGAAGGTACAGGGTTGTCTTGTTTTATGCTTTTTGTTTTGAACACCAGTCATTTGAACATTTATTACAACGATAAATATGGGGAATTTTACACTATAATTATCATGATATGCGTATGAATCCTAAATACCATTCTAAACAGTCTGAGGATCATTACGTTGAAGTATATGGAAATATATGGTATCAGACTAAAAGTTTCCTTTCAACATTTCAAACCTCATATTGATCATTTTAGGCATATCTTCTCATCGTAATTAAGACTAATTCAAACTGGGTGTCACAATGAGTCTATCTTCAACCTAAATTATAAACTTTAATTTTCAATGATTTCCCTAATTTGAACATTATGGATGTAAGTGTTAAACCTATCCGTTCTGTCTTTCCCAGGTCAGGTACCCAGACAGGATCACCCTTATCCGAGGGAACCACGAGTCACGGCAGATCACCCAGGTGTACGGCTTTTATGATGAGTGCCTCCGCAAGTACGGCTCGGTCACTGTATGGAGATACTGCACCGAGATATTTGACTACCTCTCTCTCTCCGCCATCATTGATGGCAAGGTGAGCTGTCAAACCCTTGTTGGTGCCTTATGGTAGACGGCCTTCATTGCAGCTGTCTATAGGCTTGCTCTAGCCCCAGTTTGAGTTGTTGTTGTTTTTACTTGACTGGATTTTGTAGGTCTTAGTGTTTATACATCTGTCTGCATTTTTTGTGAACCACTTTGTTACTGAAAGGGTGAGACTGCAAGGGTTGGAGCAAAAACAAAATGGAGAAAGGGATTTTAATCAATGTATTTCTACAGTGGCCAGTCTACACTCTGGCAAACTGTAAAACATTGTAAAGGTTTCAAAATTAGCAATTACACACTTGCAGATCCCCGCCTCCAGCAACATGATTGGTCGAAACAAATATGAAGTGAAAGATAGTGAAATGCCCCGTTCACCCAGATTTGAGCCAGTCTGCCATCAGATTTTAGATATTAATCCAAAGTCTGATTCATGAGACGACTGAAAGGGTAACACAGCATTTTGTTGTTTCTCCAGATCTTCTGTGTGCACGGAGGCCTATCTCCGTCCATCCAGACCCTGGACCAGATTCGTACCATCGACAGGAAGCAGGAAGTGCCCCACGACGGGCCCATGTGTGACCTACTCTGGTCTGACCCTGAAGGTATGGAGCTCTTTCTTCTGTCTCCATTGCTGTATGGGCTTGTGTGTTCTGTTAAATAAGCATCTTGAGGTTGATTACAATTTCCTCTTATAGCGTGATTGTGTGGCTTAAACTGATTTAAATGTAACTTTTTACTTTTTAATTTTACTACTCGAATGGGGCACTACTTCCACTAGGAAGAATATAGTATAATCGAATACCTAATATTACTTCTAAAGATTTAGATTTAGATCCTTTTCCAAGTCAGTAATTGTACAAGCTGTCAATCACAAGCTCTTCTTCCTCTGATTACAATTAAATGTATTAACACAAATAAAGGGGTGCGATTAACATGAATAAATGATGGGGAATTAATAAACACAAACAAAACAACACAAACCTAAACAAAACACAAAACTTGACATGGGGAAATCTTGACAGGAGAATTGAACGCAAGCCTTCTGAACCCCAACTTGATCTAACAACATCTGATGAGTACCTGGGTCAAGCTTTCATGCCAATAAGGTGAAGTAGAGCAAAGGTAGAGGTTTTGTTGTGGTTTGCCTCGTCTGGAACCAGTTAAACAATAAAACATATATTTTAAAAGTTAATTTTGAGTCGTAACAAAAAAATTCTAAATTGTAGTTACTGCGGTTTGTCTTTTTGTTGGGCAGCATATTTTCTCAAACACTTCATGCGTGTTCAGCACATTTCCTGTTCCTGTTCAAGTTGTTGGTCATCCTCCGGAAGATGACTTGCTGTTAAATGAACAGCGGTGGGGTCCATTTGGTCAGTGAAGTTCCTCTTGGGGACAGCAGGTGGTGGGTGAGGGTATGCTGTGGAGCGTTGGGTGGGGATAAATCACTTACCAGGCCCAGATCAGTCAGTGACCCTGGACCAAAGTGTGTAATCCAAAGCAGCACAGACCTGGTGTGGCTACATTATAATATGTGACGCTTTGCATGTGAATCAGTTCAATAATGGACGGGTGTCTTTATGTTCCTCCAACATTGAAATGATCTTGAAAGTGTCTGCTGGTCTCTCCCAGACACCACAGGCTGGGGCGTCAGCCCCCGGGGAGCAGGCTACCTGTTTGGGAGCGACGTCGTGGCCCAGTTCAACGCCGCCAACGACATCCACATGATCTGCCGGGCTCACCAGCTGGTCATGGAGGGCTACAAGTGGCATTTCAACGAGACTGTGCTCACCGTGTGGTCGGCCCCCAACTACTGCTACAGGTGGGTGGCTTGAAATCCCCTGCAGTGCTCCACACGGATTGCTGCACGCAGGCATTTAAACATGAAGGTTGACCTATTGTTGTTTTGTTTAGGATCTCATAATGGTCTTGAATGTCCTCACCGGTTAATGCAGTTTTTCTCTTCACAATGGCTAATGGCGTCCAGTGATGCAACAATGTAAATAGTCTGTCCAGCAATCTTCAAACTGGCACTTCACTTGATAGACTTGTATTGTTCAAAAGGAACATTTTTCACATAAAATGTTGTTTAGCTTATTAATATCCTGACCATCTTTTGTAGAATTACTTCTAGACAATCCATCCTTTTGTTGTTTTTTTGTTTTGTTTTAAACCTCCGTATGATTACCTGTCCTGTTGTCATTCTTCAACCAGATGTGGAAACGTGGCGGCAATTTTGGAGCTGGATGAGCACCTGCAGCGAGAGTTCATTATATTCGAAGCAGCACCCCAGGAGACCCGGGGCATCCCCTCCAAGAAGCCGGTGGCCGACTATTTCCTGTGAGCTCCTCACCACTCAGGACAGGAGTTTGGAGGGGGGGTTGGAGAGGAAACAATAAGCTCCCCCATTCTCCATTAGGACAGACACTCGTCGACTTTCTGGTACCGTTCTCGCCAGCCCCACTCTGCGACACAAACCTGCCATCTGATCGCTCTCGTCTTTCACTCATGAGTGCAGTCAAGGCAGCCTTCTTGTCTAGGATGCAGATCGGGAGACGTCTTACCCACACTGCCAGCAGCTCGATGGGGTTCCCTGGAAACAAGGCTCCAGTGCCGACATCCAAACCTGGGCCCATGACTTTTGTAATTTTGTCTTTAGCTCTTTAAAATGCCCATCGATCGGTTTTCGTTTTTAAAATGTTTCAACGCTGTCCACTGTTGTCTCTCTTTTTGATCTCTGTAGATATTTGTCCCTACCTCTCGCCTTTCCTTCCACAAACCTATTTGTAGTATTTTTACATGAACAATGTCAGATAGTTTGAAGGGTACGTGGAAGGAGTTATAATTGTTTTTTTTAATGATGTGCAGACCTTTTCATTTAAGCAATTTCTTTCATACATTCTAAAAACTTTTCCTTTTTAACTTTTTTGTATTTCGTTGCTGCAGAATAATTTACAAAAAAATGTTCTGTTCCTTGCCACTAAGCTATTCTTTGCGTCACGTTATTTAATGTGAGTCATTGCAGTTTCTTTAACTGGTCACAAGGAGTCACTATCAAGAAATATTTTCCCACTCAAGTTCTCCAATCTACAAATCTCTGTAGTTCTGTCAATTTTGATATTGTGAGAATAAAGGTTTTTTTGTATCGACACACCTTTTATTTGTGCTTTAATGCTGCAGATACGCCACAGATTCCACTGCTGTGTTCCCATTGGTCCACTTGTGCCCTACATATTGAGCACTATTTAGCATGGCTGTAGTGCTCCAGTCCGGTCGTGGTCTGGACACCGGTCTCGAGACCAATGTTTCATAGTCTCAGTCTTGGACTCGGAGTGAACCGGTCTCGGATTTATTGGTCTCCAAAGTTCTGAGAATGGATATAATGATAGCCTCTTGGTCTCATATTTTTGCGGTCTTCATCACGCCAATGGATTTCCAGTGCATAATTAGTGTCCAAATGTACAATTATTTATGCATATATATATATATTTCGTTTTGGCCCTTTTAATCCTCCATAGGTTAAAAAAAACTAAATATAACTAACTAAATATATAAATACATAAATAAGTGTATAATTAAATGCCTAAATACATTCATAAATATATAACTTAATGCTTAAATGTCACCGTAAATAAATCAATCACAAATTGAATGAGAGTACATATATGAATGTAAAATTTATTTGTGTATTTGTTTATATATTTATATATTTACATATTTGTATATTTATTCATCGTATATCCATTTATGTATGTACTTATTAATTTATTCACACATTTATACTACTTATTAACAGTATGACAGACCCAGCAGGCTCAGTCGATCGCGCTCCGAGTTTGCGTTGTGAAGCTTGTACAATCCAGCAGATGGCGGTAATGACACACTTATGGATGCCCACTGCCATAAAACTCAACAGAAGAAGAGCTGTGAATTGCCCTATGGAATTGCCGCAACGATGGACTTGCTTTCAATCGCACAACGATTCTACGATACTATGTGAATGAGGCCTTCAGAGGGCCGCAATGCCGTTCTCGACCCCGAAGACATGCCCGCAGCCGCTGCGGGATGGGGTAACGTTACCCCATCACGGTCTGGGCCAGGAGTTACCCCATCACGGCCATTTTTTGCCCTCAATCATATCTAAAAGTATAGGAATGGGCATTTGCCTCCATTTGTTCAGCTACAACCAAAATATCTGCCATTGTAGCACGCAAAATGTCATTAACATCGGGTGCTGCTGAAAAAATAAATATACAAATAAATACATTTAACATTTGTACATGCAATGTCTCATTTCATTTGTGATTTGTTTATTTATGGTTGGTGACAGTAAAGCATTACATTATATACTTGTATATTTATTCATTTATTTAGGCATTTCATTATATAATTATTTGTGTATATACGGTATATATATTTTATTTTGGCCCTTTTAACCCTCCATAAAACTAACTAAGACACAAGAGGGCAGTAGATACCCACTTCTCCTGCAGTGAGACATGTTTGATTTTGTTTTATGTTTTAAGATTATAATGAATATACAGCCAAAGCAGCTTTAGGGACCTATAAGAAAAGGCTAGATGTGTGCTAATATTTATTAATTTTGAATGCAGTGACAGAAGTAGGCCTACTGCTAAATATATAATTTATCTTACCGTTTTTCATGTTGCATGACAAAACATACTTTTTGATTTGTAATTTAAATATTTTTATTTTTCATTTTATTCACTTAGAATCTGTTTGACACGATCAAGCAACGGTTGAAAATGCCTTTATTTTCTCACTTCAACACCAATACAGAGGGGTGAGGTGCCTCCCACATGCACCGTAGAATAGGCACAAACAGTGTTGTGGGCACAAGTAGGCAAAACAAGTACAATACCATTTATTTTATACCAATACCCATCAGAAAAGCAAGGCCGTTAGTTGAGAACGTAACAGCATCTAAATAAAGCATTGTTGTTGATTAGTAAGCAGTAGACTAACATGCGTCTTCTGTGTAGTCTTGCACAAGACGCATAGCAGCAGAAAATGAAAAGAACTGGCAAAACCAAAATGTTACCACCAGGCACCAGCAATGACAGGGGGAGTAGTTTTGCGTCATAGAGGCTGAATGGCAAGGTGAAAATGTTAAGTCAACTGGCAGACTTTCATATTTACTGTTCTGGTGACCAATTCAGTGTGTTTTGTTTGTTTGGCTGATGTCTAAAGAATGATTAAATCAGAGATCAAATAACTACCATTTCACACTCCTGTATTAGTAAAAAAAATAAAAATGAAAAAAAGTCCAGTAACTAACCAAACAGCTGAGATTATTCACCAGTGTTTCAAATTGATTGTATTTCAATTGAATTTAATGACAATAATCTAACCCTAACCCTAATCTCAAAAACCCTTATTGGAATTGTTTTAACCTACTTAATAAACATTTAATTCTCATCAAGGTCTGACTAAGTAATATCAGTTAGTTTTCCCCCTTAGACCTTTAGCATTCCCAAAGTTGTGATAAAATGCAAGAGAAAGTCTAATCCTCAAGCGAATCTCCCTCCCGTATTCCATTATTACGACATTTCTTCACCATGGAACGGGCAAATACTGGATGTTGGACTGTCTCTGAGGTCAACCAACACACTGTTAAGTGTGGAAAAACTAGCAGGCCCAACGTGTGATGTGATGATAAGAAGCTAACTGGTTGTATCGCTAGCAAGCTAGCTGGTACGTAACTACCCGAACTTCTCTCACTGCAACCTCAGTTTGTGTTCATTTGTCCCCTTTCCCTCCTCCTCCTAACAGTGTCCAGTAGTGTACAATTCCGCACCAAAAATGGAGTAGCCCACATTACAAAAAAAAAAGCTGTGTCCCTCTGCCTTCCTCAGCTTATGATTGCAACCTATTGCTCTAAACCCCACCCCCCTCCCTCAATCACCCAATCATTCTTCTTCTTATTCTTCTTCAGCTCCGGGTGGCCGTTGAGCTTCAGCTGCTGATGACGGTGCCTGACCAGGTCTCATGCTTGATCCCCGGCTTGAGGTGAGTGATGCTCACCTCCACCGCCTGCACTTTCTCGTGCTTCGGGGGAATGGAGCACACCTTGTAGCTGAGCTGGTCCCCTTCCGCCGGCACGTACTCCCCCTCGATGCTGGGGGAGGCCGAAGGGGGATGGAAGGGGAAGAAAAAAACAGGGAAGTATTATGTGCAACAAAAAGGAACAAAGGAACTGTTCTGCCCTCCTCCTGCAGATCCATTGAGAGAGTCGGCACAACTTCATTAATCTTATTGGGCTATTCATTATATTGATGTTTATTTTACAGTAATGTCAGAACCCCCAATAGCTCCAAACAACGGCTGCAGCCCATAGAGTAGCGTTGAGTTAAGATAGGCCTTTTCAAAAGGTAAGAAGTGAAAATCAGCAGAACTTTTGAGACAGCGCAGGTAGTTCCAACCGAGCAACCTGATTGGTCAAGTAGACCTTTAGAACGTGATCAAATGAGCATGACTGCACACCTCGCAGCGCTCAAATGAAAAACGCCTCATCACTGTGATATTACTCCGCCATTGATTGCATTGCATGTGAAATTTGCAGACATGGTCACCAAATGTGTCCACATGTCTTTTTTTCAGCGAACATCTTACAAAAAAGTTACAAAATTGAGCTAGCAATAAGTTTTTGTGTTTATATTCAGCTTGGGAAATCCCACGATTTCTAGAAAGCATTAGCTCAACTTGGTTGGCTGACTCTTCAACAAGGGCTTGAGAGCGTCTCCACTGCTAGGTCGTTACTAAGGGTCCCCTACTAGCTGGACTAATAAACTACCGTTTGTGGTGCATAGGAGTCTACCGACGTGACCAATGTGAGTTGTATTGCAGTTTTCCTGGGATACACATAACAAAAAGTTATTATTTTGAGAGCGAATTGCCCCGCAATGTGACATTTTAATGATATATTTTTATTTTGTTGGCAACTGTGGTATAATCGCAATATTACACTAGAGGGTGTGCTTTACCGCCATTAACCGCATCACTGTCATGTAATATTGCTAAAATATATATTAGAGATATAGATCGTACTCCACTAAATTACATTTAGCTAGCTAATCTACCATAACATCAAAGCAAAAACAATGATCCATTCTTTGCATTCAAACAATAAGGCTGGTTTAACACAAGGCCTTGCGTAGCGAAAATCTTTACATCAAAACCATACAAGTCAATACAGCTGGCATGAACCACGTCCCTCCCACACACACTCACTCAGAAATGTGGACAAATATGTCACTGCCCCCATCGGATGGTGTGATAAAGCCGTGACCTTTGGAGCGGGAGAAACACCTGCACACGCCGCTAAACGCCGGGCCCTCGGACGCCCGTGCAGTCCTGTAGAGAGAGACAGAGAGAGGGAATCAGAAAAGGTGATCCTAAATCCACACACACACACACACACACACGTATGGAACGGACATTAAGAAGACACGTGTGTGATGGATCCACCCCAATCGTGCGTAGAATGTTTCATGGGACTAAAGTCCCCACCCCTGTGTCTAGGGATGCTACACAGACAGAAGCGCACCTTTTTGTTTGATGATGATCTGCACGCAAACCAAAAATAGCTTGTTGAAAAGGACGGAATTATTTCAGATTAGTCTTGTTCTCGAGACTGGATGTAGCAAACCTCCCTGCTACACGCATCTAAAGTGGCTTTCTTCTGGGCTCCTACGACCACAACACACAGGTAGTGATGAGTGAGGACATCGATTGTGACACAACTATGAAACATTCAAACATTGCCCAACGTGTGCTCTTTAAAAGACTAATCTGAAATCAATTGTTTCTCTTTTAAATGGGCTATTGAGATTAGGAAGTAAAAAAAGGTCAAGCTGGTAAAAATCAAACATATGAAATATAATTGGGTGTTCCGTCTGTCTGAAGCAAACCAAACATATTAAATGTCTAAACCAAAAACAAAAGGACAATATGCTACAATATATAACTCAATAGCCTACAATAAGTGTGTGTGTTGTTGTGTCGGACACACATCGACTCGCCATAGTCATATTATTCGTTCCTTCATGCAATTATAATGCCAGTCTCTCAAACGAATATGTCTCTCAAATTGTACAATATGGCCTATAAGCTAACAACAACGATTGTATGTGTTGTGTCGGATGCGTCAGCCAGTTAACTGACTGGGATGTGCTGTAATTCACATGGAGAGGATACTGATGAACTCACGGACCGGAGAACAGGTTACATCAACGTTTGTGTGGATAATGTTGTTCCCACAGAGACTGTACGCTGTTTCCCCAAGAAGAACGGGGCCTTCGGAGACGGGGACAGGGAGGAGGTGAAAAGGGTCCAGAAGGAGCTTAAGGAGAGGGTCCAGCAGGGCAAACACAGCCACAGGAGTCCAGCAGAACAACATGAAGGATGTGTATGGAAGGATGTGTGGAGTGGAATGAGGATTCTTCAATCGATTTGATGACAGGGCTCCTGTCTACCCCTCCCCCAGCTCTTCAGCGATCTTCCCCCTTCAACCCTCCGGCCCTGCTGTCCCCCCTCCCCAGCAACACTATACCTGCTCTCTCCACCACCACCAGCTCCTCCCAGCAACAACAACACTACACAGGCTCTCTTCTCTTCTTCTTCTTCTTCTTCTTTCTCCACCTCCACAGGAGCTCTCCAGAACAACAACACTTCAGGACACATCGCACCGACCTTCACAGTGGAGCAGGTGAAAGGTGAGCTATGTAGGTAAGGCTGCGGGTCCCAACGGTGTCAGAACCGAGGGTCCCAACGGTGTCAGCCCGAGGGTCCCAACGGTGTCAGGTCAACGGTGTCAGGTCCTCACAACATGTGGAGTCCTGCAGTACATGTTTAACCTGAACCTGAGTTTGGAAAGGATCCCTGTGCCTACCAGCCAAATCTAGGGGTAGAAGACGCCATCATCTTCCTGCTCCACCGTGCCTACGCTCACTTGGACAGACCTGGGAGTACTGTGAGAGTCACGTTCTCCAGTGCGTTCAACACTATCTGGCCTGCCCTGCTGGGGAGTAAGATGCCGGCGCTCCCCTTGTGTCCTGGATTGTGGATTATTTGACTGGTTGGCCACAGTACGTTAGACTGCAGGGCTCAGTTCTCAGGGAACAGTTTTGTCACCATTTCTATTCACCCTGTACACCTCAGACTTCAAATACACCTCAGAGTCCTGTCACCTACAGAAGTTCTCAGACGACTCCGCGTTTGTTGGCTGCATCAGCGAGGGGTACAAGGGTGTCGTGGACTCCTTTGTTGAGCGGTGTGAGCTAAACCATCTGCAGCATAACACTAGCAAGACGAAGGAGCTGGTAGTGGAGTTCAGCAGGCGAAACCCCCCCCCCCGCACCTATTTTCATCCAGGGGGTGGCTGTGGACACTGTACAGGATTACAAATACCTGGGAGTTCACTTGGACAATAAACTGGGCCAAGAACACCGAGGCTGTGTACAAGAAGGGCCAGAGTAAAAAAGTATAATTATATAATTACTGGCAATTGTCATATGGTTTTCACTATTATAATGATATAATTATAATGCCATTGTTGCACAACAGACTGAAATAAGGTAGCCTAACTAAACAATGTAGACGTATTCCTTTTTTAACCCCTCAAACACACCAGTTCTGTTCTGTCTGTTTGATACGGGGGGGGGGGCACTAAACTTGGTAGGCCTAATAATCGTAATGATATGTGATATGGATCCCCTTGTTTTCAACATTAGTGTGTGTAATGTTTGGCTCTCATTCATCCATCTTCCAATTGCAATCCTAACGTCCATTGAGTCCTGGCAGATTTCGCAGGCTTCTCCCTCACACACTTGTGCGTTGTCGCATGTTTGGGTGACGACGATGTGGGGTACGTCGTAGTTCCTGTTTTGATCAAAACACGGACCAAGACAACAACATTGTATTTGCTTACTTCCAGACTACACGCAATCTCCTTTCGTGTTGAATAAAAAATTCGCTTCAAATTCAGATACAAAACAGTCGTAGTTTGATTAGAAATACTGAACGTGGGTGTTTTAATAAGACGAGTGTGCATGCATGCGAGTGAGTGAGCGAGTGCGTGTGTGTGTAACAGTTCTTCCCTTAGATGTCCTCAGTTATTGTTTTTCTTTAACCTCATTAGCCTTGATTGCGTACCAGCTGTGTTGATTGTCAATAGTTCCCGCCTGTGTATTTAAACCCTCAGACTGTCTGAGCGCCCTGTCTTGTCCCAGTCTAGTAAGTGTCTTAGTTATTGTTCGCCCATTTTGTTTTATTTTTGAGAAATCTGCCATGTTTTTGGCTTAACTTTGACCTTTTTATTTAAACCTCCCTGGTGGGTTGCGTACAAGGAAATCTGGGCATAAACCATGCGTACACAGTGACAAAACATGGGATTTATCCATTTGTTCTTGGACTGTGCGTACATCGGGAGCACAGACTGACCAATGCGTACGCACAGCAAGCGGTAGAGTGAATAGGAAAATGACCAGATTGAAATTGCAAACATAACCAGTAAATGCTGTTAATCAAATCTATACAGTTACATAAACACATAAATAAATAATCGACCCGGTAACTAACTTAATGCATTGTGTAATTGACGTAGGCCAAGGCTAAAGTATACAATAACTGTACCTGTAAGTATGACTGATAATTGATCCGATTAGTTGCACTGCTGCGCATTACCAAAAGTCATGTCGTGGGATTGTATAAAATGACAGCAGCTGTAGGAGGTGCGCGCGTCACGCGGCAGACCTAGCGTTGTCAAGAGGATGTGGTGGAGAAGAAGAAGGCAGCGTGTTTCCAGACAACGCACCAACGTTCGGGGGTGTACAAGTCCCAGCCCTCGCTAAGCTGTTGTTTAATGCCTGTCCAAAGTCCTTTACGTTCAAGTTACTTCCATACACCGCTGCACAACAGACTATTACAAAGAGGGACTTCATCATTGGAAGCGATAGACTGCAATCGCCATCCGACAATGAATTCAATGAACAGAAAGGGAATGCACTCGCTACTGATGCTGGCGATGAGCATCTCTAGAGGACTTGGCTCAGGCTCAGTCCTCCCCCCACCAGGTTGGCCAGTGTCGCGCTAATAAGCCAGCGTATTCATTCACACATTTCCCCTGGCGTTAAACGGCATGTTTTGTGACCATATATGGTTACTTATGGGTGTAAATGTATGGTAATGAGCCACGCTGGGCACGAGCACGAGGATTTACAACGATCGCTATTTATCAAGGGGAATCGCACACTGGTGTGTGTATGACAAGCGCGAGAACGCTTGATTAATCACATTTTTTGAGTGTACTAACTTTCAACATTTCATGCGTATAACTTTTTCTATGAACTCTTGACAAATGAGGGCACAGATCCTTACAGTCTTTGTGTGTGTGTGTGTGTGTGTGTGTGTGTGTGTGTCCTCACGCTGAGCAGGTTCTGTTTCGGCGTGTGGGCAGGGGGCTGGGGATGAGGTAGCCCCTCATGGGGGAGGGGGAGCGGTCTCTGTGTTTACACACCGGGAGCCGCAGAGAGCCTGAGGAGAAACACACGATATTACAAACATCAATACAGCCAAACACACCCACACCGGTGATAAGGCCAACCGAATGACACACACCTGGCTGTGCTGGAAAACTGCGAAATGCGATGGGAGATGGAAACGGCTTTCAAATAAGTGATGAGACAGTGCTAGCGCATATGTATGACTTTAGTGTAGCTTTAGCCTCAGCTCTTTTAAAAGTGAGTGTTTGCTTTGTAATATATTGTAATATGCCCACGATGACAACTCCATCAGCATCGGTACATCTTTAAATCATCCATCCATTACTGTTGTTGTTGTTAGCGCCATTAATGGCCTATTTTTAGAAGACACTACCTTGATGAACCCCTTTATAATTGCTTATATACTGCATTTAAGTGTTCCAGTTGTAGTCTTTCTAGAAATGGGGTTAACATTTGTAGTCCAATGAGACGTCATGTAAATGCAAAACCTTAAAGGACTGTTTCAATGGAAAAGGGCAGAAAACAAGACACGTGAACTTTAACCCCGTACTTGGTGAAACTGGCGAAACGGGAAGCGACCGCGGCATTCCAGTAGGGGGAAGCGGAGGGGTGAGGGGTCGTGACCCCTCGATGGGCGTGGCCTCAGAGGACATGGTGGGGTTGGTGACGGACAGGAGCCTCGCCTGGGTGGAGGAAAATGGAGGGGAGATTTGATTAGATTGTCAATACACCAAGATGCACACGTTTGCATTGCGTTGTCTTCCACAAAGGAGCCTTTGTCAGCTTCA
>OMNS01000146.1:0-14086 GCA_900303225.1 Laemonema laureysi | reverse complement strand
GTGTTCAGATAGAATTGGACAGATGGATCTCTGCTGTATTGAACAACTGAGACACGATCTCTGTTGTCATCCACGTTGAGCGTCTCCACAACTTTCTGGACAAAGTCACGCATTGCTGTGAATGCAGTTCGACTGCCATCAGATCCATCCAGCAAGAACACAACATCCCTTTTGGGCAGGCTGCGCTCAACTAGAAAATGTACATAATATACAAAGATTAGGGAGCTGTCTTTGGAGATGGAAAAGCACATACAAAAGCTAATCCAATGTTTTTCAATGCACTCATTTATAGCATTTTTGAAACTATATAGGAAACTGCCTTCAACCTGTTTTGATAAATGTCTAACCTCAGCTTTATTCAATTTTGCTACTGCTAAGACCTTGGGAACAATTTAATGTAGCTATGTTTGGCTACTGCGGGTCATTAAGCATGCAGCCTTTTCCCTTTGAGTACATTGGCTTAGCTGACATATCCCAAATAGCTCCAATCAATGATATAATTTCCTTCAATCTGCCAAAATGTCTAAATTCTGTTTTATTGAGTTTCAATTCAATTATAGAAGGAATTATCCTTTCTAATTTTTTTCACCAATCAATAGATTTGTTATTATACATACAGACTTTTTTCATGATAAGAAAACATTCCAAAATGTCAGTATCTTACCAGATGCAGTTTCCTTTTGCCTACTGATTCTCCTGATTTGAGACACCAAGGTGTATTGAATGCTGTCAAGATTTGCAAAGTCGGAGACTAGGAAAGCATAGTTTGGATCTGAAGAAATTCCCTGCATTTCAATTAAATTTGTCATTCTTGATCCAATTGCAAATGTAATCACACCAGCCGTCTTAAGAGCACTTGCTGGTCCTCGAGGAGAGTCTCGGGATCTACCACCAGAAAGTAGGATAAGTATCTGCTTGGCTCCCTCATTTTGTCGGCTCCCAGCTTTTGAAACAAATATATTGTTTCTCACAAACTGTAGAGCTGTTCCAATGTACTGTGGTTTTCCGCCTTTTGGCTTAAGGTTTCTGATGTATGTAAGGACTTCATCTCTATTTTGGTAAGTATTCAAGTTGAAGTTAACTTCTGCATTGTTACTATACTGTACAACAGCAACTTGATCCTTCCCTTGGTCCAGGTCAAGGCTTCCGGCAAATTTGGCAATGAAGTCACGCACAGCCATAAATCTATTCTTAGCGTCATCAGACCCATCAAGAAGGAAAACAATATCCCTTTTCACACTGGGACCTGAAACTAAGATACACGTTTCAAAATTAATTTTATTTTCTTACATTTAACATTCAAATTACTGTTTTTACATTCCCAGTTTACAAAAGTATTTCACTCACCTACACCAGGGATAGTTGAATCTTTGTGAGATGCAACTTCAGATAACAACTTTTGCCGTACAACAGAAAAGTCAGAAGTCTCTTTGATTAGATATGCACCTCTGGGACTGTGTGCTAAACTCTGCATCTCCAACCAATCTGCATTTCCCACTCCAACACTGAAAAGTACCACTCCAGCATTTTTCAAGCTTTCCAATGGAACCTGGACATCATCTTGTGACTTTCTGCCACTTAAGAGTATCAGTATCTGAGGGACTCCTGACAGAGCTCTGCTTCCAGCAGAGGATGTAAAGACATTCCTTGCCAAATAATCAAGGGCTCCTCCTGTGTTCACATGCCTGCCTCCTTTTAATTTCAAATCGCCTACATCCTTTAAGATGTCTCTTTTTAATGAGTATGTATTCAGATAAAAGGCTGGAGTGGGTTCATCGCTGTATTGAATCAAAGCAACCTGTGCCTTGTTCGGCCCAATGTCTATTTGTTCAACAAACTCCTTGAGGAACGATTGAATTCCCCTGGCACTTTGTTGCATGTCATCAGATCCATCAAGGAGAAACACAATGTCAGCATTTACTAGTTCTACATTAGCAACATCAGAAGTGTCTGCAATGGATAAAAAAACAACAACAATTAAATATAATGCAAGAGGTATGCATAGGAGTATGCATAAGATACTATCTGACAATTATCATTTTTTTTGTAGATCCATGTCTATCCAGTCATTAATTCATATAGTTGATATACTGTCTATTTATATCAACTTACCCGTCAGAGTTGGGATTTCTGTTGTTTCCAGGGCACCACTCATTATAGTTTTCACAAGAGAATGTATAGTATCTAGATTGTTAAAATTGATGACGGAAAAAGAATGTGATGGTGTGAAAGAGATGGTTTGCAGTTCCAATGTGTCAGCATTCGTTGTTCCAACACTAATGGTCTTAATTCCATTGTCTTTGAGTGACTGTGCTGGCCCTCTGACATCATCCCCTGACCTTCCACCAGTAAACACAAACAGATATTGAGGCACACTCTCAGCATGTCTGCCCCCAAATGAAACAGAAAATACATTATCTCGGACAAACTCCAGGGCCTTGCCAGTGTTGAGGGGCCTTCCCAACTTGTGCCTGATAGTTCTTATAGAATTCAGCACATCATTTTTGATAGAGTAGGAATTCAAATAGAAATTGGCTGTGGCATCACGGCTATATTGAACCAAAGCAACACGGTCATGGTTTGCCTCCACTTTCATGTCCTCAACAATTTTTTCCACCAGGCCACGAATTCCCTCAAAGCCATCTCTAGCATCATCAGAGCCATCAATAAGAAACACTACATCATTTTTTTCTGAATCTGCAAACAAAGACACAAAAAATAAAGTAGTTAAAGTCTTGTCTAGTTATCTGTTATTATGTTTTATATATATATATATATATATATATATATATGTGTGTATATACTGTATGTATAGTATGTCTTGTCATGATTAGAAATGTGAAAAATAAATAATAATATGCAAATATCTGAATGCATGGCAAATATCGGATATTATTAAGGATTAACACTGTAACGTTTTAAGCAGGGGAAACAAGAGAAGGACGACCTTACCAAAACTCTTCCTGGGATCAGTATGCTCTGTTTTAACAGAAACCTCACTAACCAATGACAAAATATTGCGATGGATGGTCGAAAGCTCGTCGTAGTCATTGATTTTGAGGGCATAGTTAGGTTTGTGAGACATTGTCTGTAGTTCCAGGGTGTCTGCATCAGTTGTTCCAACCCCAATTAAAATGACACCCATTTCTTTGAGCTGTTTGAGGGGGACTCTAATGTCATCTCCAGATCTCCCACCACTCAGTAGTATTAGTATTTGTGAAACTCCCTCAAGACGTCTACTTCCAAAGCCAGGAGTAAAGACATTGTCCTCCACATGTTGGAGAGCCGCTCCCAGGTTGTGTGGATAACCTCCTTTGTGACTTAAGCCTGTTATTGCAGTGACAATCTCACTTTGTGTTGAGTGTGTGTTCAAATGGAAATTAGTTTCTGCTGTGTCACTGTACTGGACCACAGCCACACGGTCTTGGTTTTCTTCCAAATTCAAGGTTGTCACAATTCCCTGCACAAATTCTATGATATTTATGAATTTTCTCTGGGAATCATCAGAACCATCAACTAAAAAGACAATGTCTCTCTTGCTGTTATCTGTTGTAACAAAGGTAATCACACACAAGTATGTATATTAAGAGCAGTGTTAAGAGCTGTGTTTTTATCAATAAATCAAGTGCAAGATGTGATTGGTCTTACCATGTAGAGCTGGCACATTAGTTGTTACTTTAGCCGTCTCAATGACAGAGAATATTTTTGCATTCATGTATGCAAGGTCAGTTAAATCTGCTGCAAAATATACATGACTGGGTTCATGTGCAATACTTAAAAGCTCAGTGGCATCAGCATGCATCATTCCCAACGCATATGATACCACATCCATTTCTTTCAGGGTTTTTACAGCATTTGTAATATCATCACTGGACTGGCCTCCAGTCAACAGAATCAATATCTGAGGAATGCCCTGTTGGTGCCTGCTCCCAGAGGAAACTGTGAAGACATTGTCTCTCACGTACTGGAGAGCTGCTCCTGTGTTGAGTGGACTTCCTCCTTTATGTCCCAGAGATTGTATGGCATTAGCAACCTCCTGATGCGTTTTATGAGTGTTCAGATAAAAATGGACAGCTGGATCTTTGCTGTACTGAACCAATGCTATGCGATCTCTGTTTTCATCTAAGTAGAATTGTCCCACCATTCTCTGAACAAAACCACGCATTGCCTCAAATGCATTCTGTACGTCATCTGAGCCATCCAGTAAAAACACAACGTCCCGTTGGATGGATTCCTGTTTGTCTGTGGATGCTATTTCACAGAATGAATATGTGCTTAATTAGGTTGCCCATTATATCTTCACTTGCATTACATCATAAAACAATCTTGCATATAACACATTGAGTGGGAAAGTGGGCGAAAGACAGAAAATACATTTAATCTTACCTAATCCAATCTGTGGTATAGGTTTTGGTTGACGAGGCACTCTTTTCACAAATGACACAAGTTGTTGATGGACGTTCATCAGGTCATTAAATAGAGGCACAGTTAAAGCATAGGAAGGGGTATGTGCGATCATTTGGAGCTCTAGTAAATCGGAATTCCTTGAGCCTATGCTGAACAGAATGACCTGTTCCTGTTTCAAGGCTGTGGCAGCACTTGCAACCTCATCTTGAGATCTTCCCCCACTCAAAACAACCAGAATCTGGGGGACACCTGCATGGCGTCGACTCCCAGAGGATTCAATAAAGACATTTCTCCTCACATAGTCAAGAGCTGCCCCAGTATTCAGGGGAATGCCGCCTTTATGCTGTATATGCCGGATGGCTGCAAGAACATCCTGTTTTTCTGTATATGTGTTGAGATTAAAATGGGTCTGTGGATCGCTGCTGTATTGGACCACAGAAACACGGTCTGTGTTCTGTTTAACATCCAATGCCTCCACAACTTTTTGGACAAAGCTGCGCATTTCGGGGAAGTCACCTCTAGTGTTATCTGACCCATCCAATAGGAACACTATGTCCTTTTGCACTGCATTTAATTCAACTAGGAGAAATGGGAAGTGCATTTTTAAAACAGGATATATTCATGTTATTTCAATAAAAACAAAAACATTTCATTGCAGTGCTAAAAAATGTCATGCACACCAAACATCTAAAGAGGCAAACAATTCATGCAAACATTGGAAATCTTAAAGTCTTAAATGACAAAACATTTAAGGGCATTTGGCTATGAAGAAATCCATGTACACTACCACATTTAAACTTTGTGTTAAGGAAGTGCATTCACTGTCTATGAATGAAAAAGGAAAGATATACTGTTAATAACAAAAGAATCTGGTGTAAAAAGTCCAGTCAATGATCTGATTATCATTGGCTCAAGAAAGAGCTAAACCTATGAGTGGGAACAAACATGCTCCATGAAATCAAGCAGACAGTTTAAAAGATGCAGAACGCATCAAGTGAGACTGTTTGTGTAAAACAAAACGAATGTACTCAATTTCATCAAAAGATGAAACAGTTTCATTCAAATTTATAAGGAGAATACCGTCTACACATACAGCTGGCCTCACATGAGATCACATTGATTCACAGCATGGAATCAATGAAACTTCTTACCTACAATAGTAGGTGGTTCAATTCCCATTTTTGACTGGACAAAAGCAAGGATCTCTGGCTGAATAGACAAGAGTTCACCAAAGACTGGCAAGTTAAAAATAAATCTGGAGGAGTACGCGATTTCCTGAAGGTCTTCAACTTTTGTGTTTTTCATTCCGATGGCAAAAGAGAGAACACCAAGGTGCTTCAGACTGTTTGCAGTGACCGTGACATCATCACTGGACTGGCCTCCAGTAAGTAAAAACAGAATCTGCGGGACCCCCTCCAAACGTCTACTTCCAGAAGAAGCAGTGAAAACGTTATCCTGAACGAACTGAATTGCTGTGCCGGTGTTACGGGGTCTACCCCCTTTATGGCGAAGACTTCTTACAGCGTGAATTATAGCTGTTTTGGATGTATGTGTAAGCAAATTAAAATATACTCTGGTGTCATCACTATACTGAACAACAGCCACGCGAATGATATCCCCATCAAAGTCTAGTCCTTCTGCCATTCTTCTGATGAACTCTCGAATGGCTGGCAATCCGTTTCTGGAGTCTTCAGAACTGTCAAGGAGGAACACTATGTCCCTTTTTTCCCCTGCTGTATCAACTAGAAACACATGGAATACAAGGACCTGATGTTTAAGATTTGATTTGATAATGTATGTATATATACATACATTATATATGTATGTACAAGTATACATATATATATATATATATATATATATATGTATACTTGTGCCAAAGAAAGAAACTGCCGAAAATGTTACTCAGAAGTTGATGAAGTACATGCATGCTGTTTTAGCAGCATGAATGACAAGTACGATGAGAAGCATAGATAGACTGCACCAATTTACAGATTTAACCTTCTGCTTTAAAGTATCTGTTAAAGCAGATCTGTTAAGGTGCTATCTTTTTGACGAAAAGACGATTTGTCAAAAAAAAGAGTAACCCACTATCAGTGGAAATAACAAATGCAAAGTTCTGGAAGAAGTGGCAAAACATCTTGCTATATAAAGGACACTCAGGAAATGTGAAAGGTTGTACAACAGAAACAATAGTGTGTACAACAACATTCTGGACAGAATATTGAAGTCCTGTTAAAACATTTTTACCATATGCATATAAGGTTACATTTCTTACCTATTAAGCTTGGGATTCCTGGATATTCCTTTGTGACTTTTGACACATGTAGTTTACCAACAAGCTGTGGTTGAAGTGAGGGTAACTCCGAGAAGTCATTCACTTTGTATGCAAAATCTTGTTGGAAAGCAATTTTTTCCAACTCGGGGAGACTGGCATCACCCACTCCAATACCAAGTAGTAAGATTTCCCGATCTTTAAGAGCCACAGAGGGACCATTTATATCATCTCTGGATGGTTCACTAGTTAGAAGAACTAGTACCTGGGGCACACCCTCAAGCGTTCTACTTCCTGTAGAGGAGGTGAAGATATTGTGCCTGACAAACTGGAGAGCTGCCCCAGTATTCAGGATCTTTCCACCCTTGTGTGTTAAAAGATCTATGGCATTCATGACATCATCCTTGGTTCTGTGAGAACTCAGATAGAAATTGACTTCAGGTCTATTGGCATACTGCACAACAGATATCCTTACTTTGTTCTCATCCACAGGGAGCCTCTCCACTATACTCTTTACAAAACGCTGTACTTCTGGAAATCCACTTTTTGTACCATCAGTGCCATCCAGTAGGAACACAATATCACTTTTTACAGCATCCCCATGTACTAAGACACAACACATGAAAGGAATTTTAAGGTTCAGTTTCTTGTAGCACCCAAATCATCACATTTTAAAAACCAATAGTGAAAGACAGGTTTTGCTTACCTTGCTCAACGACAACTTGAAGCTGCTCTTTGGAGAGGCTCACGTAGTTGTTAAGCTTTTCTTGGACAGAGCCCAGTTCACTGAATTCTTTCACTTTGAAGGCAAAGGACGGGTTGTGTGAGATCTCATCGATCTGCCTTGGGTCTGCGTCCTTGACACCCACACCAAATGGCATCACTCCCCCGGTCTTCAGTGCAACGGCAGATTCTTTCACGTTATCCCTGGATCTGCCTCCGGTCAAGACAATCAGGAATTGTGGGACCTTTTGCGGTGCCCTGCTGCCATTACTTTCAGACAAGATGGTCTCCTTCATGAATTTCAGTGCGGATCCTGTGTTCAGACTACGCCCACCAGCAAGTCTCATGTCATTAACAGCTCTTATCACCTCTTCTTTAGTTTGGTAGGTGTTAAGGTAGAAAACTGATGTTGGCTTCTCACTATGCTGGACCACTGAAATCCGCACTCTGTCACTTCCAATATCAAGTGGCTGGATGACTTTAAGGATAAAATCCCGGATGTAGGGGAAATCTGCTCGAACATTGTCTGAGCCATCAATGAGGAAAGCCACATCCCTCTCAGCTCCTGTAATAACTAGATAAAAGAAAAAAAAATAATAAGACATGATATAATTAGAATTTTGTAATTATTTAAACTATTTTCTTTGCCCTACGGTATGGTATGATAAACCACAGCATGAACAAATGCAAATACATGCTATAACAAAATGTTATTGTTGTTATTAAAATGTGTTATTATAATAACATTAAAATAATATTTGAATATCTAGAGCTCACCAGTTTCTGTGATTTCTGTCACATCAGTCACATCGGTGTCACCAACCACTGTTATCAATGGCTGCCAGATTTGTTCAACAAGTTCTGGCATGTCAGGGAAGCTGTCTGCATGGAAGGCCAATTCTGGAACAAAGGCAACTGACCGGAGTAACTGTGGATCTGCCTGTCCAGTGCTGACTGTGTAGGTTAAAACTCCAGCTAGAGCCATCCTATCTGCAACCTTTTTAACCTCATCCTGGGCAGGTCCGCCTGTGATCAGAACCAACGCCTGTGGGATATTCTGTCTCCTCCTGGACCCAGTTGAGGATTGGAACATGTTGGACAGAGCATAACTCATGGCGGCTCCTGTGTTTAAAACTGTTCCCCCGGTCACCCTCATTTGGGAGATACTGTTCAGAACGTCCTCGTTGTTTTGGTGAGTGTTCAGGTAGAATTCAATTTTGGGACGTTCAGAGAACTGCATGAGGCCAATCTGGGCCCGGTCTGGCCGCACATCCAGCTTGTTGATCACGTTGGTGATGAACTGACGCACGTATGGGAGGTTATGGTTCCCGACGTAGCTGGAGCCATCCACAAGGAAGACAATGTCTCGAACCACTTTAGGTGTCTGGACAGTGGTTATCTCCAATTCTGAGAAACAGCAGAAGGGAAAAACACATTACCACCTTCATAATATTGTAGATATATTTCCAGAAAAAAATCCATTCAATGAACAGTTGCTAAAACCAATAAATTGCAAAATGTAGTTCCATAGAAGGCACAACAGTACTGTATTACTGTAGTATCTGTTTTATAAAATAGTGCTACATAACACTCCATTTATCTTGGATATGTGTAAATGCATATATATAAGTTATGTACAAGTACAGCTTGTAAGCATTACCAGGTCCTTCTGTCACCACTATCCCACTGAGAGTGGAGAGGGGCGAGACGATCTGCATGGGGTTGCGGATAAGAGAACGGAGGTCATTGACCATGAAGGCCAGGTTCTCATTGAAGGCAATCCGCTTCAGTTCAGCCTTATCTGCAGCCTTGGATCCCACAGCCAAGGTCAGAACACCCATTTGCTGAAGGGCCTGGGAAGGGGCATCCACGCTGTCACTGGACTTCTTACTGGTTATTACCAGCAGAAGCTGTGGTACCCCCTGCGAAATGCGACTGCCCTTGTCAGTTCGAAACATGTTGGTCCTCACAAAGTCCAGGGCGGCTCCGATGTTCACTGTCTTGCCCTGTCTCGGTTTGATTTTGCCCAGCGCTGCAGAGATTTCTTCCCGGGATCCGTAGCTGTTGAGATCCATCTCAAGCCGGCCACCGGTGCTGAACTGGGCCACACCGATCTGCACCTCGTCTGGTCCGATTGGGATCAGGTCAACGAATCGCTTGATGAACTCACGCATGGAGTTGATGTATGTGGCACCCATTGTGCTGTCAAGGAGGAAAATGATGTCCCTTTTGCCAGTTTCAATGGCTGAAAGAGAAGAAAGCAACAAAAAAATACATAATATGAGGGCCATTTAAAAGATTTGTTCGATTCTTAACTAATTTGCATACAGTCCAATATAATGTACAAATGAAAATGTGCTTTTTAAATGTGAGTTTGGAAATTATCAATGAGCAAGATACATTTTGGATTTTTACAGTGAATATAAAATAAATGTGTTAAATATATATAAAGTTACTTGAACTTCTCTGGTATCATGTTGTAGCAACTGGACTCATGATATCCAATGCTAACCCTTTTGTGTGTTGTCAGCAACTCATCAGTACTCATAGTATGTCTATACGTCTATAGTAGTGTTCATCATTACACATATTTTCCATGGAATGCTTACCTTGCCCAAGAAAATAGCACAATACTTAAGATGTCTTAAAAGCTATCTGCTTTGAGTGAGCATCCACAACACAAGCTGCCCAACTCTCCATGCAGTGAAGAAACATACCTTCAGTGACCTCACTCTGAACCACAATGGTGCGCTGGGCGACCCCAACAATGTACGGCCGCAGCTGGTCACCCATGCTTGCCGCTGTTCTGAAATCAGGTGCCGATAGCACAAAGGTTTTGTCTGAGGCTATAGGCTCCAGATCAGTGGAGGAGGCGCCACCGACCGCCATGACAAACGTGATAACGTTAGCCATCTTAAGGGCCCTGTCACCCATGCTAGTGTCATCCGTGGATGGGCCGGCGCTGATGACCACCACAACCTGGGGCACACCCTCTTCTGCCCTGCCCCCGGATGTCTGGCTCAAGAGGCTCTCGGGAATTGACTCCAAGGCGGACCCCAGGTTGGCTTCTTCACCCCCTGTGAAGGAGAGGCCCTTCACGGCATCCAGGACCGCCGCTTTGCTGTCATAACTATTTAGATAGAACTGAATCTCTGGGTCGGCACTGTACAGGGCCACAGCAACTCGAATAGTGTCCCTGCCCACATCAAGGCCCTCAATGATTCTCAAAGCCAAATCACGCACGCGGGGGAAGTTTGCTGCTCCAACGTTCTCTGATCCGTCAATTAACAGTACAAGGTCGGCTGACTCTTGTGCTTTAAGGAGTGGGAGAGAGAGACAAAACAGAACAAAGTGCAACAAAGTGAAAGTGTTAAAACAGTGAGGGACAAAAAACTGCATGCTAGCACATATTGCATGTGTCACGTAACATTCATCTGTAAAAACATACATTGCAAAACAAAAACATACTGCATGTAGGCTGAACCAAGGAGCTGTTTATAAATTATTGTTTTGTTTTTTATTCTTATACTACATTTATTTCCTGTGTTTTTAATACATCAACACAACTGAACTATTGATAATTGTGGTTCTTAATTAACATATATGTGTACTAGTTACGTAAATATGAATTTTCTTATGTTTTAATAAATTAGTACTAAAATGAGTACTTCCATTATCCTTTCATGAGAGGACTGTGTGCTGTCCTTTGTCCTTTGATTGATTCATTTAAATAAAAAACAACTGTCACAGTTGTTATTCAGGAGAATAATCATAACGCTAGGTCTACAAAGCCTGTTAAAGACAGGTGCAGAAGCACCTGGGATACATATTTGCTCCACTGAATTCAGCCACACCATGCAGACTCATGTTACAGACCTCAGATAAAGTGACCAGTCATGACCCTGTGGTCCATCCTTGTTTCCCGTAGTAAGGGACGTTCACAAGTATTCCCAAACAATTCTAAGTGCATCATCAAATGGTGGAGATCAGTGCAAATAAAATGTTGCCCTTAGTGTAACTAAAGGTAACATATATTTGTTCACTCACTCAGTAACATTGTGCACTACATAAAAGGGATAACTTGCTGCACATCAAGGATGGATCCATACAAGTTCATCACTGTTTCAAGTGTAGAGCAGATCACATACTTTATAGTGATTGACACATTGGCAATGAAAAAGAAACACAAAAACACAGGACATACAAGCAGTGGTGGAAGGTTAGCCATTGTTAAATGATCAGTAACTTTTGTATTATTATTATTATTATTATTATTATTATTATTATTATTATTATTATTATTATTATTATTATTATTATTATTATTGTTATTATTATTATTATTCACAGGCCATACTTTGTTTGTGTTCTCTTATATAGTTACTAAGATATATATTTTTGTGCGTGTGTGTGTGTGCGTGCGCACGCTTAGGAATTATGGCCACCACTAAGACTACTATTGTTCCGTGCTCAAGCATTACTGTGTTTTAAACATGGCTATTCGCAACCAAACTGTTGCTCAACTGAATGTCATACATGCATAATTGTCTTGTGAATTGTTGTTATGAGCATATTAAATGTGGTGAAGACAAACAAACAAACAAAAAACAAGTGATGTTAATTTTGCTGGCAGACGGTGAGGGGGTTATAGTGGTTAAAGTACTCTTCATTGTGTTAATGCTTAGATTCCCACGGAGGCTAGGTATGCAGCAGCCTCTGTCTTGTTAGGTGGGAACATTAGTATGGTAGTGCCGCCCGACCCCTCTGGCGTTACCTGTCCCACCTGCGGCCACATCCTGAGCCTCCATGCCCACAGGAGCACCCAGAGCCTGGCTCACCGCACCGCAGAGCCCCACTACCAAATCCTGTGTTATGTCCCGCAAGGCCCCGAAAGAGTCTACGCTCAACACGTGAGAGTCACTGGGCTGGCTAGCCATCTCCCTCAGCTCCCAGTCCACGGCGCCCTGCACGCCCACCGCAAACACCTCCACTCCCGCCAGATGCAGCACCCGCGCCGGCTCGCCCACGTCGTCCTGCGAGCGACCGTCCGTCAGCACCACCACCAGCTGGGCCACGCCCTCGCCGGCGCGGCTGCCCGACGCCGTGTTCAAGTGGGCACGGATCAAGTAGTCCAGGCCCAGGCCTGTCCGGGTGCCCCCGCCGCGGTAGCGCATGGCCGCCACGTGCGCCAGCGCGCCCCCCACTGCGGCGTAGGTGTTGAGCTTGAACTCTGTCTGCGGCGTGCCGCTGTACTGCACCAGGGCGTACTGGAGAAGACCCCCTGCCCCCTCATGCAGCGCTTTAATCACCCCCAGCAAAAAGAGCTTGACATGTTCAAAGTTCTGCTGTCCCATACTCCAGGACGAATCCACTAAAAAGTATATATCAGCCGGTAGGCCTTGTGTGCAATCTTCGAAAGAGAGAAGCCGTAGTTTTGAGGAAATACCCGTTGAAATGAGGAGACAAGAGGGCCCAGTACAAAGTCCAGTGAATTCAACCGTAGCCATCATTTGATACTACTAAAACTGCTGGGAAATGTAGCTTAGGCGATACATTCTGACAGCCTAATTGTATTGTATTTTTACGTACAATATACTTTTAAATGATAAGAAAGGCCATTCCACTGGATTTGGTACTCTTGGTTTTCCACAGAGCCAACGTTAAACCCAAAGTCATGAGACAAAGTAGGTCGAGATTTGTAACAATGCTCAGCGCTGGCATGAGTTTTTCTTTTTTTGCAATGAACGATAAATAACCATTGGAGGATTTTAAGTAATTAATAATAATTTCAGCATTCTTAGAGTCTGTTTTTTGAGGTGTTTACTGAGATAAGGCAGATCTTTACAGCACCTGGGAGAACATAGATCTGGATGCAGTGTTTCAGCAGCAATGAGATCACCAGGTTTCTCAGCTGCCAGCTGTGAGCATTGCTAAAAACTGAGGGGAAATGCATTACTGGCAGAGTGATGAGGTCTTAGGCCATCTGAAGGGAGGGGGAGGAGTAGTGGTGTCTGTTTTAGAGATGAACAGTAACATGTAAAACTTACGTATCTGTGCCTGGGTTTTATGGAGAGATCCTGCGAGCAGGACCGCCACGAGTAATAACAGAAGCCTCCGCATCTTCTACACCGACGAGGGCACCTGCAAAGTTAGCACAAGCTGTTGTCATTGTGTTGTCAAGGCAGCACAGACTGTTGTCATGGTGTTGTCAAGGCAGCACAGGCTGTTGTCATGGTGTTGTCAAGGCAGCACAGGTTGTTGCCATGCTGTTGTCAAGGCAGCACAGGCTGTTGTAATTGGGTTGTCTCAGTGTTCCATGACACATTTAAATTGGCAATTGGCCTGACTGTCTTTCATAATTTCATTTTTTAAACTGGAAAGAGTTCCTGTTCTAAATGTCCAACATTCACTGGCTACATGTTATGGCTTGTGATCTCATTCACTAAGTGCGACTACATTGCATGGCTTTGAATACAAAAATAAAGTAAAGTAAAACGATCAAATGCAACTAAAGTAACAACATAAACGTTTCACACAACCATATGCGAAGCCATGTGTGAATATGTGCATCATGCATACGTTCACAAACGAATAAAAAGGACCCAGAAATTGGAAATTGGACGACATTGATGTTCCAGCAATGATATGATTACATTGACAGAACTAGGCTCCCTATGTATA
>OMNS01000120.1:1021-11198 GCA_900303225.1 Laemonema laureysi | reverse complement strand
AAGTCTTATGGGCTGTAAGTACTGTAAGTCATGATGGTTATTTCCTAAATGTTTTGTAAGCAATAATATAAGAATTAATGGACAACTTTCATGGCCAAGGGATTTAAATTGATGGGATTTGAATGTCTCCTAATGTCTCCTATCGCTGCTTTACAACAGCATTTACAAGTAGGCCATCATTCAGCAGTGAAATTGAGTTTGATGACAAACATTAAAGCTGCACTTCAGTGGCTTGGAACAAAGTAGACTGGAGCTTTAGGGGCCTACAAATTTGTTTCCAATCTCAATGTCAATCAGTACAGAGATCCCACACAGTTCACTGGAAAGACGATAGGCCACAAGCTACGCCAACTGGCAGTAACTGTCTTAAACTGGCATATATGGAATGTTTTGCAATATCTCATTTAGCAAACAGGCATGCTTGTCTGGCTGTCTTCTGCCAACACTGTGACCACCTAATATTGAGTAGGCATTGTGCCTTCTATTGTGTCGTAAAAACAAAATAGCACGTTCATTTAGCCATGATATCAGAGGGTTGGTGTTTGGCCCTGGGGCTTGAACGTTATTGTAAGACAGATGTAGAATATCATGTGAGATCCACTAGACCTGCAGTAGCTCTACCTCTCTCATTGTCAGCAGTGAAACACTCAAGGGCTGTGGAGAAGCACGTTAGAGGACAGAGATGGATTCACCCTACAACAATATGATGTACTTTCTGGGTAAAACTGGTTCTGTTCTGTCTTTTTTTATATAAAACAGCTAGTTAATGGTATCAGAGTTGATGTTTTACTTTTTTAACTTGACTTATGACTTATTTTATTTTATTATATTTGTTTGTGATATGTCAAATTACTAATGCTTCTTTTTTAGTTAAGTTACTCATGGCATGCTTGATGCAAAGTTATTCTTCAATTAAGTGTGATATGTTTTTTAAAAAAAAAGTAAACAAATATTAATGTACAGATTTATATCAAAACCTTTTTCGAGGTTTTTATATTGCATATATAAAATGCAAAATTTAAATTGAGTGGGACAACTATTATGAAGTTATTTCTCATTTCTTATCATTTATATATGGTCCTTTTCTTTCTCAGACTCATGTGGACTAACATAATTTGATATTGACTAAACAGAAAAGACAATAGGTAGATAAGCCCTGTTATGAAGACGGTCTTGCCTCTGTGTATCTCAGATATCGTACTTTACTTTATCATATATTACCTGTGGAAGGAGACATCTCAGGCCAACTAGAGAGACCTGTATTGTCTGTGTATATCTGTGTGCATGTATATGTGTGCATGTGTGTGTGTGTGTGTGTGTGTGTGTGTGTGTGTGTGTGTGTGTGTCAAATACACAATGTTCCCTTGTTTTAAGCCCCTATATATAGCTGTGAATAGGGGAGAGTATATGAAAAGACCATGAGGCCACAGTTTAGCAGGGGGGCAGTGTTTGATTTCACTGTAGTACTTTTTAAAAATGATTACTCCTTGTTGTGATTGCTCCTTGTCAGTCTCTCTGCTGCACAGAGATACAAGATACAAGAAGCATGCCATGCTGTAACTCTACTAACTCAATATATTGAAGAGGCATGTAGGAGTGTTTCGACACAGTTGATGGTTAAGACCTAGCTTTCATGGAAGCATGTTTCAATGATGATGCTAAAGGAAAAACCCTTCTTCAAAAGGTTCATTCATAGAAAGTGCAAATTGTGGATTGTGAGGTCGTCTATAGACCAATTATTTGTATACGAACATTGACAATGCGCACACACACCAGTTGCAAAAGAACCCGACCGCTCATAAGATTGTGCTTTTGTGGACATACAGGAAATAGAGCTCCATGACTACCAAACAGAAAGCTGTATAGTACTGCAGCCGCCGTGCGCGGGCCTGCCTGCATGATGTCAGTGTGATGTGATCTGGGCCCTATAGAATCAGAGACATGGCAATCGAAGTCAAGTGCAATTGCTTGCAGTGGTTTGATTCCTTCTGTGCCCAAGAAAATCTCAAAACAGTCAAGAAGCCATTAGTTATAGTCCTTATAACATATAATTAACATGATTTCAATTAAATGTAATTTGTATTTCATTTATATTCATAAATTGGCATGAAGGATAGCAACATTACAGTTACAAAAGTCTGAATATTTGATTAAATCTTTGATTGTTTGAATCTTTTTATTTTCACTATCAATAATAACTACAACTTTTTACTATGTAATGTCACCAGGTTGTTCAAGAGATCATGGTTTTAACAAAATCTTGATCGCCTATATCCACCTTTATTCATTGGTCTGCAAGGACAACAATATATATTTGAGGACAAAAAGAGCAAAAGAGTACTGGAGAAAAATACTTTATTTGACTTGGGCCTATATTGTATGATAAACGAGAGCAGTGAAAAGATCATATTTTATGAAATCCTTGACATCTCTCGTTTGGGAAGTATCTCATTCCTCAGCCTCCTTTCCCTAAAATGGATAAAATATGACACATTACAATGAGCAGCAAGCAAATCCTTTTAATTTTGGGTATTTGCATTAACAACATGCTTATATTAGCCATTAGCAATATTAGCTTTCTGAACCGTTGCAAGTGTTAAAAGAGCTGCCTATTTGATTTTGTAAATTAATGAGTTACCTTTCCAATGTCCCGACTCTTCGCTCTAAGCTTGTTGACCTGGGACTCGGCAATGTCAGCCCGTTCCTGAGCTTCTTCCAGCTCATGCTGAACCTTCCTGTATCTGGATAGGTGGGTGTTCGCCTGCTCCTCCTGTTAGCAAATGGGTGCATTGAAAAAGTAGACATTAAAAACATCCCAAAAAGGTAGGTTGTTTGTCATAGAGATGTACTACACTAATTTGGAATTATGCTAATATCATTCATACCGGGTAAACTAATGCTTGAACAGTTACCTTCACATTGTCTCTTGAGCTATATAGCTATTAGCTAATATGAAGAACAAGCTATCTCTGTATTTTATACTGCGTTAAAAACAACTCGACACAAGAGAGAAGAAATTTCAACTCAGGATTTTCATTGTGTTCACTCTGCAAGTTAACACATAATTTATTTTAACACAAATATGTGTTAAAACGTCAACAAACACTTTTTTAAAACTTAATTTGTATTAACGATGAAGGGCATGTTTGATGTTGTTATTGACGTCAAGTCAGACAAACCCGATGCCTGAATTTCTGACCTGTAATTCTGAGTTGGACAACCATTTTTAAGAAGTCGGAGCTCCAAATTGCCTTGATCCCAGTATTAAACTAGACTTGACTTACAGATTCCTCAGCTTGTCTCTTGTAAGCCTTCACTTTGAGCTGCAGCTTGTTCACAAGGTCTTGCAATCTGTTGACATTCTTCTTATCTTCTTCAGTCTGTCATTAATAGGAGCAAAATTAATTAATTAATTAAACAATGATTAGCTGAAAATGTATCTTTATCATAAGACATGTTCAAATCCAGTGCCAAAAGTAAAAACTACTACCTGGTAAGTGAGCTCCTTTACTCTCCTCTCATATTTACGAACACCTTTAATGGCATCTGCACCCCGTCTTTGTTCAGAATCAACTTCACTCTCGAGCTCCCGCACCTGAAATAAAATTGTTATTTTACTGATAATTATTCAATTAGAAAGGAGATTATTCAGTGTTAAACATTTTTAATAATTTACCCTGGACTCCAGTTTCTGGAGCTGCTTCTTGCCTCCTTTCATGGCCAGACTCTCAGCTTCATCCAGACGGTGCTGCAGGTCCTTCACTGTGACCTCCAGGTTCTTCTTCATCCTCTCCAAGTGAGAGCTGGTATCCTGCTCCTTCTTCAACTCCTCTGCCATCATAGCAGCCTTACATAGACCCAACACACCAAGAGGAGAGATATGAGTTTATAGTAGTAGGACGTAAACATAAAAGCTAAAACACAAATAACATAATTGGAATATATTTGGCTGTGATTGAACTCACATCAGTGATGGCCTTCTTGGCCTTCTCCTCTGCGTTTCTGGCTTCTTGAACAGCGTCCTCCACTTCACCTTGGATCTGGACAAGGTCAGACTCGAGCTTCTTCTTAGTATTGATGAGGCTGGTGTTCTAAACACAATGATATCTGATTACATCATATTCATTCTTATTATGCTTCTCCATGATGTCATGAAGGAACTCCTTCATTACCTGGGAGTGCAGCAGTCCCACACGCTCACTGGCATCCAGCAGCTCCTGCTCAGCCACTTTGCGTGCTCTTTCTGTCTGCTCCAGGGCTGCTCTCAGCTCTTCAATCTCAGCCACCATCAGGTTGTTCCTGCGCTCCACCATGGCAACCTGCTCCTTCATGTCTTCTTGTCCCCTCAGGGCATCATCAAGGTGCAGTTGGGCATCCTGAATTAATACATTTTAGATATTTAAATATTTATATTATAGTATAGTATATTTGTTTATCAACCCTATATTAGGCTTGCATGCATCCTGAATACCTTAAGCTGTCCCTGGACATTTCTCAGTTGTTTCTGGGCTTCAGAAGCCTGGCGGTTGGCGTGGCTCAACTGAATCTCCATCTCGTTGAGATCTCCCTCCATCTTCTTCTTGATTCTCAAGGCATCATTTCTGCTCCTGATCTCAGCATCCAGAGTGCTCTGCATGGAGTCAATCACCCTCTGGCTGTTCCTCTTGATCTGCTCCATCTCTTCATCCTTCTCTGCAATCTTCCTGTCAACCTCACCCTTGACTTGGGTAAGCTCCAGCTGAACACGTAGAATCTTGGATTCCTCATGTTCCAAGGTAGCCTTGATGAAAAATCCATATTTGTGATGTGACAGTATTTTTTAAAACAGAGAATACTTAAAGATACGATTGTAGACAATACCTCTGCCTCCTCAAGAGAAGTCTGCAGTTCAGACTTCTCACCCTCTACAGTCTTTTTCCCCTTCTCAAGTTCATGCATGGTTTTTCCAGTTTCACCAATCTGCTCAGTCAGGTCAGAGATCTCATCTGAAAAGGGTATAATCAATTAATTAATTTAGTTTATTTTTGGTTTGCAGTTTGAAAGCTATTTGGCAACTAAATATTTGTTGGTATACTTTGCTGTTTCAAAATATATATTTACGTTGCAGATTCTTGTTCTCTCTCTTGAGGGTCTCAAGGTGGTCCAGAGCTTCTTCATAGGAGTTCTTCATCTTGAACATCTCAGTACTTAGAGAGCGAGCCTCTTTTTGAGCTCCCTCCAACTCAGACTGGTTCTCCTCATATTTCTGCTTCCACTCTGCAAGAACCTGTCAGTTCAAAGAAAACATTGAGTATCCCATTGTATCAAACTGGTCAATGTATTCTTCAAGCTCAGCGCACAGTTTGGTGCAATATCGTGCACAGTTCGGGACAGATTGAAATACAGTACGGCAGAGAAAAAAAGACACCTGAATTTAGCACATTTTGGAGTCACAGCCATATAATTATAATAAACATTAATACTTTATATTAGCTGGACTTTAGTATACTTTATTATATACACAGCCAGTAAAAATGCCGACTATCAATAACGTTGTGATTGTGGCACTGAGTGACTGGTCAGTAGAGAACATAAAGTTAGAGTGAGTGTAGAGAGAGTCTGGGAACATTTTGATTCTGCGTGGACAAATGCAATGGCAAAAAAGTAATTAATAAATCAACGACCGCCCCTGACATGCATTACTTCTACTAGCGGGAGCACATCAAAAATGTTGAGCAATTTATGGCGACACCATCCAAATGTAACTCTGGCTTGCACGAGGGGAGCGAAGCCAATGGCTCGCCCTGCTCTCATTACTCCGGAAGCATATTGTTGAAATTGAAATCATTTCAGTTGCTTTCACAGTAAAGAGACCATGAGCCGCCTGATTACTAGGTATTCACACTCCAAAACGTTTGGTACAATTTTGCATATGGTGGTTGCAGTCAAATTTAAACAGTCAGCCCTGCCACCCTGATGGACAAACATTTCTGAAACTTGGTATGTAGGCCTTATTTGACATGCTGAACATTTTTACCTCTCATACTTATTACAAATAATAAGTATGATAGATAATAGGAGATAATAGGACTAATAATTCAGGCGAGTTTAGACCGTTCTTCTATAGGAATGGCTTACCGTGCATTGGTTCTATATAAATTATAGTGCATGTTCATTCCAATTATTCCCCTTTCCACTGTCTTCACAAGCTCACAATGCTGTGCTTATAGTCCCTGTATTATTTGAAATGCTACCATGTAAGAATTGACCTATAAGTTTCATTTTGGGCCTAGGCCTAACAATTGATCAGACTGCAAGCTATTGACTAATCACACCGACATTTCATCAACCTGTATGCGTTCTTTATTTTTATTTGCAGTAATTTAATGATGGTTTAAATTGGTTTAATTGTGTGATGAAGGGAAAAAGGATTTCATGGACAGAGTGAAACCCTTGTTATTGGCTGACGCCTCGTGATTTAACCAAAAAGTTTTAAAATGTTCAACTTTTTCCACACCCCCTGGTCACTTTCTTTGTGTCCTTCACCTCCTCCAAACTTTGCCTTCCAGCGCCTTCTACCATTGGAAATACATTGGATTGTGCCACCTCTGTAGCCAAGGCAAAAGCCTAGTGTGTGTGTGCACCTATACTCTCCCTACCTCCTTCAGCTAACTTTTTCAACCAACTCAAATCGATACAAGGACATAACTACAGGCTTGGGTGTGTTTATAGAATACAACCATATTCCGCAGTTGAAGACACAGGATTTAAATACATGGTTAAGATTATTGCACTTTATAGGCCTATTGGTTTACTTTGTGTAATGTTTATTTTTCATTTAACTTTCATTTATGATATACAATATTTTAAATAAACTACCAATATATATATACTCTTTCATGTTAGGGCAAACATTCATGTTAGGGCACAGACAAGGAAAGGAGCATTTGATGTCATAGTGAGCCTACCAAGGCTCACTATGATAGCCTACTAAGCCTACTAAGGTAGGTAAAAAAAATATACATTACCGAACGGAAACTGTGACCAAATACTGCGAAACAAACTGAACTGTGACTCACTTGAACCGTTACACCCCTGAACCGTTGTACCCCTGAACCGTTGTACCCCTGGTACCTTGTCAAAGTTCCTCTGCTTCTTGTCAAGGTTGGCAGCCAGAGCATTAGCTCTCTCCACATCAATCATCAGGTCTTCCACCTCACCAAGCAGTCTCTGTTTAGTCTTTTCCAAAGAGGCACATTTGGCGTTCGTAGCCTCAATAGCCTCCTCTGCATCCTGAAGACGCTGGGCAAGCTTTTTCCTGAGTTGGAAATTCAATTTAGCATCAGGTCTACACCATCACCAGTACAGTCCTACAGATAGAGATGGAAATGTATTGACTTACTTGGCTTCCTCCAGTTCCTCAGTGCGCTGAATGGCGTCAGTCTCATATTTACTCCTCCACTGAGCCACCTCGCTGTTGGCCTTGGACATTCCACGCTGCAGCTCAGCCTTGGCCTCCTGCTCCTCTTCATATTGCTCTCTGAGCAGGTCACAGTCATGACGAGATGACTGGACTGCATGGGCCAGGGCATTCTTGGCCTGAATTAAAATAAAAATGGAATGATATTTGTAACCAACTTTGGATGTTTTTGTCTCCCTTGCAGTGATATCATAAAGCAGTACCTTGACTTCTTCCTCAATGTGTCTCTTCAGCTCCTCAACCTGTTGAGTGTAAGCCTGCTTGCCTCGTGTCAGCTGAGAAATTAGACCTTCTTTCTCCTCCTGCTGGCGGCTGAATTCACCTAGATAGAAAACATGTATTATTCAAATTTAGAAAAAGTCCATCACCCTAAGAACAGAGTTTGGTGCTTGCTAATTATATTAGATATATATAAATCTAAATGTATATATAAAGCTGGTTCTAAACAGTAGCATTCCAAGGATTTTAGAACAACAAAAAGAACATCAATATTTTATGATAAACAACAACATACTTTAAAGGGAAAGAAAACACACACAAAAAACACTTTTTTCAGTTGAAAATGGTCCTGTTTGGGTCACAGGATGTGTTTTTGTAACATTTCTTTTTTTGTAAAATGTAGAAAGAAAAAGAAAATGGGAGAAACTATCAGTAAAAGTCTGTTACTTCTGGGTAAAAACACTTTTTCAGTGGTAGTTTCTATTGATTGCAAACTCTGTTCAAGCGAGTGTGACATGGGTTTTAACAATGTTTGACAATACCCCTCGCATTTACTCCTATGGAAACCAATGTCTCAGTTTTTTCTAAAACCTTTACGACTGTCACGACTGCTCAGATCGCATTTTTTTAAAACTTGTAGGCAGAAGTTTTCCTGCTGGAACGGGGGTTTACTTTTTACCCTTTAAACATGTGACTTATATTTCTTACCATTTTCAGTTTGCAGTCTTGCCTTTTGCGCCCCTAGATCGTTAAGTTGACGGACATGCTCATCATTTTTGTTTTTGAGCTCACTTAGTTGATCCTCAAGTGTACGAGACAATTTTTCAAGGTTTGCCTGAAATGAATAGAAATATACATTAATTACATTAATTATTAATAAAGGTTACAGGTTAGCTGAGACAATGCGTCGTATGCACAGATTTGTTCTTAAATCATTCATATGAGAAAAAAATAGAAACTGGTGGAAGAACGCAAATTGGCGTGGCCTATATGAGTCCAATTGGCATCCTCCAAGGAAGACACTGCAAATACTGTCATGGTTCATGAGTAATTCACCAAAATGTAAAACACGTAATAACTGACTACATGGTGCCGCTATTGGTACCATGTTTTAATATGTTAAGCATTTTCCAGATGGGGCACCAGTCCATAAAGTATGTACACCAAATTAATACTTTAGCACTTATAGTTGTTGAGATTTCAACTTTCAAACATTCCTGTCATCCACTTCCATTATAAATGTTAATACTTGTTAAAACATAACACAGAAAAGTAATAGTAATAATCTCCTGAAGAAGATGAAGCAAAGTTTCCATGACAAACAGTACAGAAGTAGATAGACGCCAAAAGATGGCAAAATTATAATAATACAGAAAGAAAAATAAAGAGAAAAGTAAGATAACAATAGTGTAGAGCCAGCTCTCACACTAATAAATAGAAAGGCTACAATTCCTGAAGAAATTGTGCTTGCATTGCCATTACATGCTTTTTTGTGTGTATGCGTTGTTCTAGTAGGTGATTCTGCTTCAAATGATAGAACAGGTTTGTTGTGTTGTTCCACACAACTGGCAGTTCATTCGTCAGCAATTAGTGCCTGTCATTAAGCAACAACAATACAATACAATTACAACAATTACAACAATGACCGCACACCAGGACCACCCTGACATCAAAACAAAGTGAAATTTATAGCAGCATAGCGCTACTGTGGTGGTTTATTAAAAGAGTCACACATCAGTGCACACACAGCAGTTTATGTAGTTTGAAAGGGTTCTTTATGTTGGAAAGATATTGAATATTCAACAGATATTCACACTCCAAATAACAGCGATCTGATGTGGTGAACTAAAGATGCGATCACCGGTATGAGTTCTGTGTGTCTAGGGGTGTATACCTGCCGAGGAGACGGGGCTTCTAAGCGAAGCCGTTGGGCAGCAGCACTCCTCTCTATAGAGCCATCGTTGGGTCAATATTTCAACACAATAGACGAATTACAAAGTACCCTGCCCTAAACAGCAGCCTAGCTAAAATGCAATTATACCGCATATGTCTCATGTTTCAAAATATCCCCAATGGATAAAACATTAAGATCGCTTTTTAGTCCTCCCACTAGCTCTACAACAGTAAAAAGCAGGTAAAAAACTGCATGACCATTGGAGCTCCGGTGTGGGTGGAACACATGGACTGTATATAATACAGGTTAAAATGACTTTCGACATTGGTGGAAACTATTTCTTGCAACTGTATTTAAAGAAAACATTTGAATGAACTTTCTATATTTGTATTGTATATCCAATTAAGTCAATGAAATACCTTTGATTTAGCTATGGCCTCCATGTTGCCTGAGAGGTCATCAATCTCCATCTTGTATTCGCTCTTCTCCTTCTCCAGCTTCTGTTTGACACGCTGAAGGTTGTCAATCTGCTCTCCCAGCTCTGCAACGCTGTCGGCCTGCTTCTTACGCAGCGCTGCAGAGGTGGCTTCATGATGCAGGGTGGA
>OMNS01000101.1:12064-25555 GCA_900303225.1 Laemonema laureysi | reverse complement strand
ATAAGTGAAAAAAAAAAATATATATATATTTATTTATTTATTATTTTTTTCATGGGGAGATTTGGTCAAGACAAAAGCAGATGTATTCCAGTCACCCCTGGTTTAAAAACCCTGGTGAACTACCTCCAAAAAGGGAAAAGGAAAGCCATACATGAAGCTGCGACTTCAGAGCAGGGAATCCTGGACACATTCGGGACAGACTGGTGGCATCAGAGAAAGCTGTCCTACGACCGAGGAACGAAGGGGAGAGGAGACCAGCGTGAAATGACCAAGGTGGTGGACAAAAGGATGGCGACAGACCAGAGCAAAAGTGCAGAAAATGCAGGAAAGTGCAGCACAGGGAGTAGGGAAAATTTCCAGCAGAGGACAGAGAGCAGAAAGCGCCGAAGGAAAGGAGCAAAAGTACAACTCCAACTGAAACAACTCTGCTAGACATGAGTAGCATGTCAGTAAAATGTAAAATAGATACCAGTGCCAACAAGAGAATTGTGCAAATTGAATGTCCCAGGAAGGAATAGTTACATTACTTGGCACAATTTAAGGCTAGGACTACTTATTACGATAAAACATACTCCTTTCCAGTGTATGTAATTAGGAGTCTGACCGTTAGCAACCTGCTTAGGAGAGCCAGCGTAGCTGAAATGAGGCTTGTAGAAGAGGTATAGAAGAGGTGAGCATGGGAACACAGTGCTCACAGAGGGAACACAAGACACTTAGCCTGTGAAAATTAACTTAAAAGATGAGGATCTGCAGCACACAACACTGCCAAAGCAGTGTTGGCAGACATGAGCAGCCACAGACTGGGGAGAGTTCTGCTTGCAGCAACATGGTAACAAGTGGAAGCCGGTAGCATACTGCTCCAGGAAGCTCACATACTTTTCTCTGCACCGCAGTCTGTCGAATAAAAAAAAAAACAATGGTAGCGCCCAAGGAAAGTAGCAATCTACGGAGCAATCAAAACGGTTATTATCTGAAATAGACTGAATAGTGAATGCACTTTGTTTAATTTCTTCTTGTCCTTTGAAAAAACAATTTGCATTCTGCACATGCTTTTCTATAAGCAGGACATTGCTTTGATTTATGCTTGTCACCACGTTGTTTGCAACCGAACATGGGTTTGAATCTGTTATTATATTGTATTGTCTGAGGGATAAAAGCTTGAATCTGCAGGTCCAGGTCCAGTAGCTATAGCCAGAAGGGAGTAGAGACAATCATTTGGTCCCAGGATGATACAACTCTTGTACAGTGGTGGGTCTGAAACTATGCTTTTCATCCACCAGACAGTGTCTGGTGGATGAAAAACAGACCTGAGTTTGGCAATATTTCTTAGGTGGAAGAAACGTGTATGGGTCAATGATTTTGATGTTGATGATCAACAATGATGTTGATCAGAGAGCATACCCTAATCGAAAATAACACCAAGGTTTCTAACTGTACGGCTGAACGTGCTATCGTGCTATCCGAAGCAATGATAAGGACCTCAGTCTTATCTGTGTTTAGCTGTAAGTTGTCAGCCATCCAGAACTTAATGGCTGCCAGACAATTGTGCAAAACAGTGAGTTTGTCAGTCTCATTAGGATGAAGAGAGACATACAGCTGGATATCATCAGCGTAGCAGTGATGTGTGATACTTTTGAACTTGCTAATAATATGACCAAAGGGAAGCATATACAAAGCTAATAATAAAATACCCAATACAGAACCTTGAGGCATACCACAGGAAAAAGCAGCAGTTTTGGAGAAGTAGGGACCAAGTGACACAGAAATAGTCCTATCCTCATCCCAAGAAACCAAATCATCTTTATTATATTATCATTATGTCATTGGAGACTCTGAACTGTTTCAGTGGAATGCTTCTGACAGAAACCAGATTGGAATTTATCTAGAATAGTGTGTGCAGTCAAGACAGGGGTGAGCTGTTTGCAACTTTCTCTAATATTTTTGAGATAAAATGCAGCTTAGAGATATGCCTATAGTTTTTGGTAAGGGGTGGATCAAGATTGGATTCTTCAGAAGATGCTGAATAACTGAATACATGTTTAACATAAGTGGGGACACAACCAGATAGCAGGGAGCTATTTAAAATAGAGACCAGGCATGGACCAATAGCCCCAAAGACATTTTTAAGCATGGACATTGGTAGAATATCTACAGGTTACAGCTACACGTTTTCATGATTCCCACCAGATCAATGTGGTCTTACAGGGAAATAGGAGAAAAGCAGTCTAAAATTGACGGCCAAGTTGGTTGAGCAGAATAGGGACTAGAAGAGGAGATTATGCTTGCTCTAATATTGCAAATCTTATCCACAAAGAAAGGGAGAAAGTTACTGCAATCGTTAGACAGGCACAACAGGAGGAATAGGAGTGTCAAGCCCTCGTATCCTTAATCATGTTGTGAAACTCAGTTATAATCTTTGTAATAGAGATGGTGAAAATGGAGCTTGGTCGTTCTACCCCATTTTTAATAAATTCTGTGTCCATGAATGCCTGCTTTTGCTATTGTGAAGTTTGCCTTCACAGACTTTGACAAACTTTGTTAACTTTTGTAATTCTTTCACTTTTTGCAGCCGTTGCTCCCTGTCCATTGCTCCATATTGCTGATATTTGGTTTTTCGAAGATCTTGAAAACTGCCAATGACTCTTATACGAGACACATTGAATTCCTTTGAATAAAATAAATATTCAGTTTCCCCTCTTTTCAGAGATTGCCTGTACTCAATATCCACTTTTTTGAGATTGCCATTTTATGCTAAGTAGCCTGTGGAAGACCAGCAGTTGGCACAGACTTTGTTGTTATGTGTATTAGATGAATTCTCTGTTACAAATAAAAGCGCAAACTGTGGAGAATGGAGCGTGGTGCGCCTCCTACCTTTCAATGTACTATTGTCACGGGTGTAACTTTGAACAGCAGCACACAGGCCACATTCAATTGGTTGTTATAAGTAATTGGCAGGCCTGATCAGAAGTTGTGGGGGCCGTGTTTGGCCCACGGGAAGATGGCACAGAGCCTGGGCTGGGAACCAGAAACTGCAAGGGGCGGAGTTACGCCTTGTTTCCTGTTTTGTTACTATTTAGATATTCTACCAAAGAAACATAATTTGCTAAGTGTAATAAGTGTATTTCTACAGTGGCCAGTCTACCCGGTGTTGATTTTAAACCTTTACAGACACTTTGTTACAGTTTACTACTACAGGCAGAGTTTGTGATCCCCACCTTGAAACAAATATGAAGCGAAAGAAACTGAAACACCCCAGATTTGAGCTCATCTGCCATCAGATTTTAGATATTTATCTTTGTGAGACTACTAAGACACCAATGACCTTTGACCCAGGAAGTCGTTGGCATGGATGCTGCTTTTTCTATTGTGTTTTTTATCATGGGATAACACCAGTGACATGGAATCAAGGGACAACCATAATGTATAAATTATATATAAAATGTTGTTACTATTTTACTTTACTTTTACTTAAGTTGCAAGCTAAATAACTATTACTTATCTTTGCATTAAACATTCTAAAGTGGGACATTTGTAAAAAAAAAAATTAAATAAATTACCAAAAATATGTCATGAAACCATGTCTCAGGACACTTGGGATGAGCCAAATTCATGGGTACTGATGCTCTGCAAAAAAAACCAACTGTAATAAAGTATCTGATAATACGTTTTATCAACAGCAAAACGGTTTAATTCTAACGAAAACATGCTTTTGTTTCATTATCTAACATTTCTAAATGCTTTGTATTGGTTGAAATGTGTGGGACATGAAATAGATTTCTGACTGTGAACATAAAACCAACCGCTAGATGGAGCCACTGTGCTGTCATATTTGCAACCAGGAAGCGCTGCGCGTCGGGGTGGAAAGTGTCTCACCTTATCCAGTGTCTCCGAGAACAGCAGTCCTCCACGACGTCTCGCAGACCCGTCAGCCACAGGAGTGCCAAGAAAGCGGATTCAGAGTTTACTTAAAATAAAGCCTCGCACGTTATTGAACGCTTTCTTTCCTCAACTCATAGTCATTGTTTTGGAGTTTCTGTTTCTCTCTCTTTGGAACCCAGTAAGGATTTTCCCAAATCAGTCCTCCTGCCTTCCTGGTATCTAAGACATCTGCGATGGCTGCGACTACCTGTACCAGGTTCACCGACGAGTACCAGCTTTACGAAGAACTTGGAAAGTAAGTCATGTTCAAAGATTTCCTGCGATGTTATCGTATTTCATAGTTTATATTTGTCGGGCAAAGTGAAACGTGTGCGTTGACGCCTAAACTATTTCCACCGTGGTTACCTGTTACCTGCCTATTATCTAAATCACTGAGTTTTCCGAATGTTCAACATGAAACTAACTTAACCTAATCTAAATCAGTGGGATAACTGCTTACTTATTTTTTCATGAACGTTTATATAAAGCTGCATAATAGACGTGTGCGTGTGCATGTGTGTGTGTGTGTGTGTGTGTGTGTGTGTGTGTGTGTGTGTGTGCGTGCGTGCGTGCGTGTGTGTGGCACAATGTTTTAGTTTTCCTGTTGTCACCGCCCTTCCCAGAGGCAGATATGTGAACATTTGGAATTCCTCTGCGGAGGGCCTGGACTCATGAAATCATTATTTCCTCTGAGTAGGTCAAGGAAAGCTCACGCAAACTCCAGCCTTTTACAGCGAATTATATAGCCTCATTGTTATCTCTACAAACCCCATGTGTGTGTATTTAAATGAGGTCTACTTGTCTGAATAGCACAGAGACTGTGTGTCCTCAGTATTACAAAATATTGGAGACAATATTGACCTGTCATTCTTATTTACAGAGACGTGACCAGAAGGGGCATCCCTTCACTGTACATATTGTGTGTGTTGACAGTAAAGTCCCAACGTGTTACTCTGTGTAGAATTCCTCCACAGACAGTATGTAAACTGTGTTGACACGCTGCTGCTTCGACTCCTGAGTAAACATAGGAATGGCAGCAGTATCGAAACTAGGAGTTGAATAAAATCAATAGACAAGACTAGGCATCTGACCTCTGTCACATAGCAAGGTTCTTATGAAACCTGTCTGATAAGAAAAATAAATAAACATGTATTGAGCTGTGCAGTATGTCATCAGATTGTTATCAGATTGATGCCCCATAAAGTTCTGTTTTGAACACAGTTCTAACCCCTGCTCAAACATTGTGGTTCTCAGGGGTGCATTTTCAGTGGTGAGGCGCTGCATGAAGATCTCCATGGGCCAGGAATATGCTGCAAAGATCATCAACACCAAGAAGCTGTCTGCCAGGGGTACGTATTCTTCATGACTTGTAGGGCATGATAGGGAAACTATACATCTGTATGGGTAGCACAGTGAAGACAGTGCTATTCTCTCTTTAAGATCTGCCTAAATATTAAACCCAAACATTGCTGCCTTTTTGTCATCATTCACTTACTAACATTAGTAGCATCATGGTTAAGTGAACATTTCCAGGGGTATGGTTGTTGACTAGAAACAATACATTTACATTTACATTTAGGGCATTTAGCGGACGCTTTTATCCAAAGTGACTTACAGTAAGTACATTTGTCAGAAGAAGATGAAACAACAGTATATTGTCGTCGGTACAGTGAGGATGTCAATAGAACAAGTTTCAAGCACTCATAATTGGTAGGTATACAACAAAGATAGCTAGTGTATGGTGTTACATGATGCTATATATATTTTAGATATATATTTAAAATTTTGCCAGGACGTATGAACATACAAATTAGTGTGTAAGAGGGGGTGGGGGTAGGAGAAGAGAGGTGGTAGTGTAAGGAGGGAGGCTATGCAGAGTCCAGGTGAACTCTGAACAAGTGAGTCTTGAGTTTCTTGCGGAGAGAGAAGAGTTGTGACTTTGGTTTGCGGCCTTTGCTTGCTCTTAGCGATGGTTGTACCAGCCGGCCAGCTGAAGTAGTTGAGTGGAGTGCTCGAACTGGGGCATGGGGTCTGACTAACACTTGGAGGTAGGTGGGGGCAGTTCTGTTAACAGCCTTGTAGGCCAGTACCATTGTCTTAAATCTGATGCAAGCTACTACAGGGAGCCAGTGGAGGTCACACAGGAAGAGGGGGGGTCACGTGGGACTTTGGTAGGTTGAACATGAGGCGTGCTGCAGCATTTTAGATACGCTGCAAAGGTTTGATCACGGAGGCAGGGAGTCTAGCTAGGAGCGAGTTGCAGTAGTCGAGGTGGGAGATGATGAGTGCCTGGACCAAGAGCTTCCCTTATGAGGAGGGGCCGGGTCCTGTGGATGTTGTAGGGTTAAGCAGCACAGCTGATTGTCCATTACCACGCCGAGGTTCCTCGCAGTTGATATTGTAGTGTCCTCGATAGTGACCAGAAAGTCCATGTGAGGGCAGTCTTTCCCTGGCACGAAGAGGAGCTCAGTCTTGTCAAGGTTAAGCTTCAGGTGATGCGCAGTCGTCCAAGTGCTGAAGTCTGCCAGACATCCTGAGATGCATGTTGCAATCAGGGTGTCTGAGGAGGGGAAAGAGAGGAATAGTTGAGTGTCGTCCTCGTAGCAGTGGTAGGAGAAGTCGTGTGATGTGATTACAGAGCCTAGGGATCTATTATATAGGTATATAACAAGTATATAACAGAAGCGGTCCTAGTACTGACCCTTGAGGGACACTGGTGTCAAGAGAACAGGATTTAGACAAGGAGCCATTCCATGTGACCTGATAAGTGAGATTCAGTGAGATGTGAACCAGGATAGCTCAGAGTCAGCGATGCCGAGTTCAGCGAGAGTGGCGAGGAGATCTGGTGGTTCACAGTGTCAAAAGCTGCCGACAGGAGAATGAGAACCGTTGAGAGGGATGAAGCTCTGGCGGCACGGAGGGACTCTGTCACTGAAAGGAGGGCCGTCTCAGTGGTCGTGAAGCCTGACTGATGGGGCTCTAGCAAGTTGTTCTGTGCGAGATAATACTGCATCATAGGATGTTTCCTGATAAAAGCATCCTGCAGGAATCTCAGGCATTGTTCTGACTGGTATTGCAACATCATTTCGAGTGGAAGGGAAAGACTAAAACCAATGCTAACAATGGGTTAGGTCATCATTGAAATATTTGACTTTGTGAATATAGCCCATGCTGTATCATGACCCACATGTACTGTATGAAATAATGTAGACAGAGAAGCAACAAAGTGAGAATAAGGTTGGCAGATGTTGATTTTGAAATTTTGTCAGACCAGTCCTATGATTTACGAGCTAATTAATGTTAATGTGGGTTAATGTTAACACAACCAATCAAATATGTTGTGAACAAAAAAAACCAATAAGGGCATATAACTAACAAAACCAACAGTGGTTTTGTTAGTTATACTGTATGCTCTTATTAAAAACATGATAGTGATGTCACTTCTAAATGGGAATGAAGAAGAGGAACGATGATGTGTAGATGGAACATAGCTGGTTTAAAAGGGATATGTTGACATATTCACATAAATCTCCAGATAGACATTGTGGTGTGGTTGTGGCGCTTACTTTAAAAATGACTTTAAATCATGGTTTTGGAATAGTACTTATTATAAAAGATATATTCTCCAGATCAAATCATGCTGTAAGAAATGCTAAAATCATGCTAGTCTCATATGACTGCTCTCATACAACACATGGGGGTAGTGCAAGGTTTGTGTGTGTTTCACAGTCGTGATGGGGATTGTCTCCAGCCTGTGAGACAGCACCCCTAGCTTCGCCCTTCAGTCCCAATTCGCCCGTCTCCATTCCCATGGAAACAACACTGGCAGAGTGCTAAACATAGTCTGCTCGGGTAGCGCAGACGTCAAGCGTTTTCAGCTGGTGTTTCTATATTAATTGTGCAATCTGCATATGATGCTGCCAAAATGGTTCCTGCTGTGTGAATCACTTTGTGACAAAGAGCCATTCACCTCCATTAAAAGAACAATACAACTCTCTCTTAAAACAATAGCGCCCCTTTCAGCCAGGCCATTGGTGCTCTGTCTGGCCTTATAGGTCCAATGAGCCATACGCTGTCAGACACCATGATGATGATGATAGTAATGATAATGATGATGATGATGGTTAATTGACTGTGGGTACTTGTTAATAGGGTTAAAGCGGTCAGTATGTGTGTGTACTTGTCATTGTCGTGTTCCTGACTAAAGTGTAACCGCAGGGGGAATTTTAGGATGTACCTTTTCAAGATTTTTCAAACAATCTGTTTGGTGACCCAGACAATTTCCACACTTGCTCCTCTTGCTTTGGAAAGGTCTTTAAGTTTATCGCCCTGCGCACGCAAGCATGGCAATGTGAAACATGTGTCATCTCCATGATGACCAAAATAAAGAGATGTAGGTAACACTTGATAATAACTATAGGTTGTAAATGGTTATTAAATTAGTAAATGAACAAGCTATTAGTTAATGAGTTACTATTGAGTTGTTAAACATTAATTAATAGTTCATTATTAATCAGTTAACTATTTGTTAATGTGGTTATCACATTGTTTAGAAATTAATAACAAATCATTATTTACTGATTGTAAACACATTTGGTCAAACAGTGTGAGCACAGTATGACCTTTGTGGATTTCATTGATGACAGATAAAAAACTGCATTAAACATCTTAAACCCATATTACAGATACAGACAAAGTGTCTTAACGTGTCATAAACACCATTCAAACCACAGTGTCTTTTGAAAACATTTATCAAGACATTGAATACATAAAAACATGGAAACGGCACACGAAAAAGATGAAGAGGAGATTTGCATTAATTTTGTAGGTTACCACAGCCTTACATTTGACTAGCCAGCTTCACACGTGAGCTGCATCACTTCCTGTTGTGTTTTCTATGGCAGTCACTTACTTCTATACTGTATTGTAACTTTGTTGATGAATGCCGTTCAGGCATTACACAACATTAACATAGTGAGTGATGCTGTCATTTTACATTTGACCTATTCCTCGGTTTACTTGTCTTTACAGATACCACATACTAAAGAACGTTTGGGGCTGATGCCGATATGAGAAAAATGATTCAAGGATTAATTACTGCCATTGACTATTTGACTTTCTTTTTTATTAATTAATTATTGTTTTTCTAAACAAAGAATAAAAGAAAAACAAATAAGTGGCTCGACTCTCACAGCCCCAAGAAGCATTTTACTTTACTTTTAGCCTGGCACAAAGTGAGGGATCCCTCACTGGATAGGTTAAGATAAACCTAGAACCTGGTCATAGCGCCATGTTGTGCCATTTATAACCCTATGTTTTTCCCTTTTCATGTAAGGATATAACGAGAATGTTTTTTTATGATATTGTGTAACTAATGAATCGTGTCAAGGTACCCATCATGTTGTTAAAGTTATCTGAAAACAGCTCCATTATGCCTTCATTCACTTGTAACGGCTGATTTGGACATATTTCAAATAAAGTAGGCTAAACACAGTGTTTAGCCTACACTTTAACCTAACACTTTATTCAAAGATTTCCCTCCACCTAATGTTGAATGTTAACCTACTACAGAAATATTAAAAAAATGATTATTTTCATTGCTTATGGTATGTTTGTAAAGTGAGGAGAGCTGATGGCATTCCAGCAGTTGAATTCATAAAGGCATAGGGGACACACATTATTTTTAATATCGGAGGTGGATGATATTCACAGGCCGATATCTGATATTTCCTAAAACGCCAATATCAGGCGGATATATGGGAGTTCCAATATATCGGACGAAGCTTTGTCCGATATATTGGATAGCCTCCCACACCTGCGGTACCTTTCGTTGGAAGTGCCTGGAGTGGTGACACTTTCTGACAGAAGACTCTTGGTCAGTTTTGGTAGCCCAGTCAGTCAGTCAGTGACAGCATACTCATTCACAAGCAGTGTTCATCAAAACATTGTTTGCCTTTCATTTGTGTCTGAAGTGGATGGCGACAAACTTCCCCATGCCCCCCCAATGCACTGGCCTCATCTTTGCTTGTGCTTCTCCACTGCTGTTAGACAGACATCACGCACCGTTCTGGACGTCTTGGTTCAGGGTTTTTGTGCTGGCAGCAATGTCATCAGCAATCATGTCCACCTGGAGTAAATGCAGACCCTGAGCAAACCTAATATGAAGGAAAATGATTTAAAACACATCCCACAATTGTTCATTGTTTTAGTTCTACACAATCACATTATACGATATCTATTTCTATAAATATTAATCACATTATATAATTCTGTTGAAATAAAAACACCCTAGAATATATGCTGTGTCACGCCATGTGCTAGCAGGGCAGCAGCAACACAAGGGAGAGGAGCCAGATGACAGACAGGGACAGTTTAATGAGTTTATGGAGAACAAACAAGCTCACAGTCCAAGTCCAAGTCCAAAACAGTCAGCAATCGGACAAAGTCCACAGAACCGCAGGGATGACACAAGAAAAGTCCAGGAAACAGGATCCAGAAAACAATGACAACAACTAATCGAAAGCAATGACAAAAGCACATGACAACTACAACGATCTGACAAGGAAACAAGGGAAGTGAACTGGTACATACACTGGAAAGGCTGGTGAGGGAATGAGGTGCAGGTGGGGAGATGGACCAGGAGGCTCAGGTGACGGGAGGAAGGAAATGATTGTAGGGCAGATAGGAGTGGCAGGATCTGGAACACCAGGAGTCTGATGTGCTTTTTAATCAAGATTGCCAATACATTTGACAGCTAATACTGTGGTCTGTTTTCCCAATATGTACAATCTGGTCAGGGGTTAAAACAGGTGACTCTGTTTTTTCTTTTGCAAAAAACTCACAGAGGGCAGGAGAGAGGGATGAAGAGATGGACAGGAGAGAGGGATGAATAGAGACGAAGAGACAGAGGACAGGAGAGGTGGACCAATGGAGGGATAGAGGAACAGAGATGTTACAGAAAGAGGGAGGCAGATGGGAGAGGGAAGTAGAGACAGTAGATGCGAGAGGGAGGTAGACACAGTAGATGGGAGACAGAGAGGGAGGTAGAAACAGGAGATGGGAGAGAGAGGTAGAGACAGTAGATGGGAGAGGGAGAGGGAGGTAGAAACAGATGGGAGAGAGGTAGAGACAGTAGATGTGAGAGGGAGAGGGGGGTAGCGACAGTAGATGGGAGAGAGGTAGAGACAGTAGGAGGGAGAGGGAGGTAGAGAGAGTAGATGGGAGAGGGAGGTAGCGACAGTTGGAGGGAGAGGGAGGTAGAGAGAGTAGATGGGAGAGGGAGGTAGCGACAGTAGGAGGGAGAGGGAGGTAGAAACAGTAGATGGAAGAGGGAGGTAAAGACAGTAGATGTGAGAGGGAGGTAGAGACGGTAGATGGGAGAGGGAGAAGGCAGGACATGAGATAAGAGAGAGGGGGCAGAAGTGGACGATGATGAGAGATGGAGAGATTTATTTGAAAGCCGTGTCTTAATTATCGAAAGAGTAATCATCTTGAATTGTTTCATAACTTGTTTCATCACTACTGGGGCACAGTGACTCATCAAACGTTCAAACTGTGCATTTTTGGCAGAATGCACAGTGTACCCTATGCCTGAGGCATTGCCTACCTGTACAGTGCCTTTGATTTGCTGTACATATACATATACATATACTTGGTTCTGATTGACCTCTTGACTGTTGTCCCTCTGTGTTGGTGCCATCGGCAAACCCTGAGAATACAACAAACAAATAAATAAATAAAATTGAATGACAGACATGAATGCCAATTTAGCCAATACAATCATGTTATAATCCAATGTGTACCTGTGGTTCTCATGTTAAGCATGGTAATGTTGGTCATGGTTAAGCACGGTAGTCTTAAACATGTAACAATAGCCTAGCTAGCTTAGTGTAATAGTGTTAGGATTGTTCGTTTTTTTTACCATAATTATTAGAATTACATACAATGATTTGTCACACATTAAGGACATCTTCTTTTGGATGCTGTTCCCTCAATAAGTCCCCTTAACTCCAGGCATTGTTTTTAGCAAAGATCTGAGTAGAGTATTTGATCATATTGATTAGCAATCAATCTTTTTGTTCTTTCCTTGTCTCTTCCTTTTCCATGTCTCTGTCTGCAAATGTCAACTGATCCCGCCAGAATCGGTAGTTTAAAGCACAAGGAAGTTGAAATGGAGAACGTGAAATGGCTCTTTATGTAAACAGTGTGCATCAAAATGTTCCACGAAGGTACCAGGAAAAAGTACACAAATATGATCCATATTGTTAAAAAAGTTAAAAAATATTTATCACACAATATTTACCCCATGTCTGCTGACTTTACCCAGTCAGCAGACATAGTAAGTTACCTTGTACTGCAGACCTCGTACTACACCAGAGATCAAATTAAAGCGGTCAAAAACATTGGCAACATGAAAAAGTGTGGGGTGGGTTATACCAACAGTAAATACAAAAAAAAATGTTATGTTATTATTTTTCAACCCTGTTTTCCCGTAATTTTGGGTCTAATTGACTAATGTGGACAACAATTTTTGAAATTGGTCCAATATTGACAGAGCGTTTCAGCTGTCAGCCACAAAACATCTACAATGAAACCCTTTGGGGCAATAGCCCCCCCATCAATTTACATCCTCTAAAAGTGCTTGTTTTTGCCGCTGACAGGCTGAGATTGTTATTATAAGATACAAAGAATACAGCTAAGAATACAGAAATCTAACTTTTTTGTTTACCTTTCGCTTGGTCCAAACTGTTTGTTATTGTTATTAAAGTCTCATTCAGCCATGATTTTAAAAATCTTTTAGATAACACTAAGCTTTCTGTAGTCTCACTCACTCTCTCACTAGTGACAGAGAGAGTGAGTGAGTCAGATAGTATTGTATCATTAAACCATTAGGCTTGAACATAACATCAACCTCCAAGAAACAGGAGGTTAACATGTGCAACATACAGCACAGCACTCTTATTGTTTTGTTTTGTTATTGTTATATGCAATCCTTTCATGAGTTTGTTTAGGTTATTTATGGGTTAATTATCAATAGTTATGATGACCACTTCCTGTTTAAGATTTGGCTCACTTTATATCCAATAAATACACGTGTGAACTCCCATTTCTGTTGTTACTAATTTTGTTAGTCTGAAGTTGAAATTGTGTATTTTATGGAAAATTAACATTTGTTAAAATTAGAAAATGATGAATAGTTGCAACTTATATAACTTATGTAACATCCAACTCATAGTTAGTTAGCAGTTCATTAATGTTTAATAACCCCTAAAAACATAAGTACACGAGGAATTGTAGAAACTTAATATAATAATAACGTCCAAATAACATCTATACATTATAAATATGGTCTTATGTGTCTTAAATGTGTTAACAAATCAGTAAAGGATTTATTATTAATTCATAAACAATCTGATAACCACAGTAATAAATAGTTAACTGATTAATAATGAACCATTAACTCAACTAACAACTCAATAGTAACTCGTGAACGAAAGGTTTGTTCATGATTTCTACACCATTTCTAACCTATAGTTACAAATTTGTAACCTATAGTTACAAATAGTTAACTAA
>OMNS01000101.1:0-10359 GCA_900303225.1 Laemonema laureysi | reverse complement strand
TATTTTATTGACTATAAAAATATAAACTGTAGTCACAGAAATATGTTTGCCCCAATGTGCAAACCCCCATTATGACCAGAAATTAAATATTTACAGTAGCTGGGATTTCATCACAGTTTGGTAATCTTTTTTTTTTTTGATGGAGTCAGTGCTTTGCAGTATTCACCCCATTGGTGTTTGATCATGCAATTGAAAGTGGTTTCAGTGGAATTTTATGTTGAGGATTTAAACAAAATTGTTAATAATGTAGAAGTAGTAGGAGTCCTGCTGTGTGCAATTAACCTCATTAAAGCTTTTTTTATCAAGCGACTGGTGGCTCAAACCACTAATGCGCTACCACATAGGCGATACGCCTTGTAGCGACCCAGGTTCGATTGTGGCCTGTGGTCCTGTGCTACATGTCATTCCCTCTCTTTCAACCCACTTTCCTTTCTCTCTCCAATCTCCTGTCTATAAAGGCATAAAAAAACAATGAATGAATGAATGAATATGGCACACATGAGAGAAGGCTCTCCTCTTGCCACAAGGCATGATGGAAATACATATAGATAGGAGATAGGGAAAAATCCTGTTCCAGACTACCAGACACTTAAGACCGGGGTGGTAGCCAAAGCTACACTGGCAAGATTTAAAACCAAGAACCTGAAGGTTTTAGAATGTCAAAACACAGAGGGAGCATGTTGAGGAAATTTGCCAAAAAGAATGAGCAACAATTCCAGGATCCATTCCAGATGTGCAAAGCTGGTAGAGAATGACTCAAAAAGACTCACAGATGTAAAGGTGGTTCTACCAAGTATTGGCTTTGGGGCAATGATTTGGTTTATAAAAGTTCAATTATTTCTACTTCTACATGCTGTGTAGATTATTGTTATTATTGCTATTGATTATTGTTGTTAAAATACCAATTGAATCCATATTCATTCCAAGTTGTAACAATGCAAGGCACTTTAGGTCTGTAATGTTGAATGCCATAAGCAGCCTTAAGCAGCCTTAACATCTAGTTGGAGAGTATATTTACACCAGATAACCTCAGCCTCAGCAGACATAAAAGTACAAAAAGTCACACCAAAATCATCTCTGTGAGTCAATAACATTTCCCATCGGCACAAACTGATTTTACTTTATCAATGCTGTAGGCGAGGCATTTTTACATCTTGTTCAGTCGGCTAACTCAGTCTTAAGTTTGCTGCAATGGGTTAGCTCATTGTTTATCCCGGAACCAGCAGTCCTACTATGTACTATGTGGCGAACGTCTAGGGTGAAAACCAGAAACTGCAAGGGGCGGACTTATGCCTTGTTTCCTGTTTCATAATGGAGATATTGTACCGAAGAAAACTCATTCACATGAGTGGATGAAGCTTTCAGAACGTGATTTTGTAATGAAGTGAAGTTGAAGTGTATTTCTACATTGGCCAGTCTACACAGTGTTGATTTGAAATCTTTACAGACACTTTTTCATAGTTTACTACGACTGCTGTGTTGGTTTTGCCAATTACGCACGTAAAGATCCCTGCCTCCAGCAACATGATTGGGCGAAACAAATATGAAGCGAAAGAAAGTGAAACCCCGTTCACCCAGATTTGAGCTTTAGAGATTAATGTAAAGTCTGATTTGTGAAACCCATTAGAGAAAAAATACAATGAATGATCTGCATCTGTTACTTTTGTTTAGCAAAGTAAAAGACTTCGGCCTCTCAGTTCTTTGCAGACAGATGTTGTCTTGCATTGGCTGTCCATATAGCTTACATACAGCTTATAGAGACGATGAGTCTTGTCCATGCCAGTTGAGGTCGGATTTGCAAATTTTGCAGGTAACAGCCTTTTTAGCAAAGTTGAACGTGAAGTGTTCCACTTTTCTGTTCCAAGTTGCATGACAGCGTTGAGATTTTGTCATATTGTGAGCACCTGTCGCTGCCCGAGAGATCCTACGCAATGTGCATGTGCAACTGAACAGACATGAGAAGGAAGTGAGATGGATCACTCCTCAGCTACTTTCAGCTCCAGAAAACGATGTGTTAGATTACACGTGAAAACCACACAATTACGTCACAGACGAAACAACTATTTCATTCGTTGGCAAAGAATTTAGTAATTGATTTTTGTCGACTACATACCGTAGATTAGTCGTTACACCCCTAATGGAAATGTGCAGTACAGTTCCCTCTCTGTCCAGTAGCAATAAAGCGAATGCAGGGCAACTCGTTCATTCAACAGCCCATTATTTTCTTTCCCCGGCACTGATGATGACTCACATTTAAATACTCCAGCCAAGAGTTGGGAGTAAGCTGGGAACCACCAGGGCATACGGTGCTGTCCCTCCTAGTTTCTGTGTCTGTCTGAGTTGTGTTTGCTGGCAGCTGTGTTTGTGTTGCTAGTCGCTAGCCCCCCTTGTGTGTTTATTCTCTCGTCTCGATCCTGTTCACCATTTTCTGCTCTCTCTTTCTTCCTCTCTTTTTCTGTGGTTCCAACTTTTTTGCTCTTGGGTCATGTGCTGTTGGTATTTTTCTCATGTGCTTTTATTGCTTTTAATGTTTTGTTTTTTTTACGCATACATTTCTCTCTGGCATCGGTTCCAAAAATTGCAAATTACGTCATTCACTGTTGAGCTCCTCTTGAACGTCCAGCCCTGGCCAGGTTTTGTGAAGTAGAATGAGACATTGGTGGAGGAGTTGAGGGTGACACACTGTAAGTGACCAAAAGATGTAATACATATTAAATGCCTCATACAACGCAGGTCCACTGAGTGTGGTTTAAAGGCCACTAAAGGTAAAAAATGGCCCAGCCAACATGAGGTATTTTTAATGGCCACAGATTTCAGTTTACTTTTGAAGCGTATGAAACACCCATCTGTTATTTTTTTCTCACAAAAATCACACATAGTCAATACTTTTGATAAAGGTTGATTTCAATAATGCAACACTATTTTAGTTATATTATTACAACAAAAACATTAGAAATTAGTTGTTTACCATTGACATTCATTTAGGATTTATTGTTTATTTGTTGGGTGTAATATTGTGCTTGGTTATCTGACTTGCTGATCTACTCAGTGACACCATCTACAGCCCAGACAAGTGTATCGTTACTGGGTGTTGTTGTTATTATAATCCCCAATCATGTTAAGGGTATCAATTAAAATCTTTCCTCCAACTGTTATGAGAACTACTTTGAATTGTCACTACTTTATACCAGTCTTGTTGAATACTTGATCCTGATTGGTCAGTAACGTTCCAAGGGTGTGCATTATTTTTCGATAACCTCTGCCTTTTAACAGTTACACATTATGTGCTACAAATCCAACATTAACAGCAACAACACAAAAACAATACGCTCAAGAACATTTTTATTTCTGCTGATTAATTTGATAAAACCCCAATAACAATTAGCGATGAAAGTTAATATTATCTAAACATTGTTGGTAAACTTGACCGTGCCCATGTCACATCCTTTCTGGGCCTTCCCTGGTTCTTCTGTGGTCCTCTGATAGAACCAGGGACCAGAGGGGGAGCCTTCACTGGTTTATTCCTGGTCCTCTGATGGAACCAGGGACCAGAGGGGGAGACGGGAAGAGAGTGTGTGGTGTATTTAGTTGGGGGAGGGGCTACCCTTTCGAGTGTGTGCACTCAAAGCTAACATGAAAGGACAACTCCCCACCCAGGCCCTTTCTACCCCTGGGTTTCCATGGAGATCGCCGTGTGCTAGCAGGCAGCTGTGCTAGTCACCTGCTGTCTCGGTGCGCTACAGTCCAGCCACACACTTTCATTAGGTCAAATTAAAGTGGCTTTTCCCCTCAAAGGTTCTTCATTGCACTCCAACATGGCTGTGGGTCAGAGTGTATGTTGGCTGACAGCAATCTGTAAGTTGTGTAAATTACAAAGGGTTAAGAAATCACTGAGATTGTGTGTCCCAACACAACCAGAGGTGGAAAACATTGAAGATACACACTAAATATATGTTTACTTTTCAGTTGTCTCTTCGTTGTTTTCCACCTCTGGTTGTTGTGTTAGTTCCATTAACCAAGGTGATTTTAGAAATTAAAAAAGATAAATATATATATATTTAGGATATTTTGGAATGCAGAAATTCATTCAACATGTTGTATCTGTCCAGACAAGGCTGTGTGCTTTGGACTTACGTTTACATTTTACATTTAGGGTATTTAGCAGACGCTTTCATCAGTTAGTACGTTTGTCAGAATAAGATGAAACAACAATATATTGCCGTCCTTACAGTAAGGAGGTCAATAGAACAAGTATCAAGCACTCATTGCCAGGTTAACCCATTGCTGGTATACAACAAAGATAGCTAGGGTAAGATGTTACACGATGCTAAGTGCTATTTGTAAGTGGCAGGACTTACAAACATACAAATTAGTGCGTAGGAATATTTCTTTTTATGTATTTATTTTTTATTAGGAGATGGGGTTGTGGGGGTAGGAGAGGAGAGGTGGTGGGGGTAAGGAGGGAGGCTATGCAGAACATGAACATGAGGCGTGCTGCAGCGTTCTGGATGTGTTGTAAAGGTTTGATCGCAGAGGCAGAGAGTCCATCTAGGAGCGAGTTGCAGTAGTCGAGGCGGGAGATGATGAGCGCCTGGACCAAGAGCTGTGTTGCTTCCCATGTGAGGAAGGGTTGGATCCTGCGGATGTTGTAGAGTGCAAACCTGCAGGATCGGGACACCGCAATGATGTTTGCAGTGCAGGACAGCTGATTGCCGACTGCGCCGAGGTTCCTCGCGGTCGGTGAAGGAGATACTGTAGTGTCCTTAACAGTGCAGTACAAAGAACATGTTTAATATATTGTTTATTATGAACCAACATTGTGTAAAATTCCCCATGATGATAATATAAATCATTATGGCAAGCCATTGCCACCGGGTTGGCAGTGGCTCAGGGGGTAGAGCGGCTTGTCCGGTAACAGGAAGGTTGCTGGTTCGATCCCTGGCCCCTCCGCCAAGCCAAGTGTCAAGGCGTTCCTGAGCAGGACTCCTAACCCCAACAGCTCCCGACGAGCTGGCTGTTGCCTTGCATGGTTGACACCACCGTCAGTGTATGAATGTGTGTATGGGCATGAATTGTACAGCACTTTGGATAAAAGCAATATATAAGCAGTCCATTTACCATTTACCATTATTCTACACTGCAGAAGTGACAACAGGGTTAATACACACTCTCCCTCAGCTGAACCAAAAACACTTTCAAGTGACAAACGTGTCTAAGCATGTTCAAATCTGGTCCTTGGTCACCATTCCAATCATTCCTTCCCAGTGCCTTGTATTGAGTCACATCTGCTCTCAGTATGTAGACACTGTTTCCACCAACACACTTCATGGTATTTTCCTAATTCTACAGTCTATTTGACACCATGTCTTACAAATCCATGGACAGGGTTCATTGTTAAAAAATGTTGCCACTAGCCCAGTTGGGCCAGTGGATCTGAAACATACTGGCCCCAAGACTATTTCTACTGGCCCTCACTCAAAGTTGGAATTGTTTAATGATTTATTTAAATAAAACAAGCACCTCAAACACAACAAAGTATCTGCTCATCTCCGTATAACACTGAAGGATTTTGATTTCATAATGCAAATATATTATTTTAGCACTGGCCCGATCGGGACAGTGAGTTGACTGTTTGACTGGCCCCATGCCATCGGGCAGCCCTTACTGTTGAACCCTGTCATATGCAAGGCGAGGGGAGGGGAGGGCAATACATAGCATCTCTTAACTCAAGACTAGAATAAACTACACACACACAGATGGATCACAATGAAAGCCATGTTGGTGCCTCTTTACCTTTCATGGCCAGAGAGTCATTGACAAATATGACTAGTAGCATCAATATAGCATCAGTTCACACCCAGCTGTCCTGGAAGGGATGGTGAAAGCTGTATAAAGAAGGTGAGAATTGGCCAGGATATCGTAGTAGGGAATGAAACTGTTCTTTCACAGAATACTGACAGTCCCAGTCAACACACTAAAGCATAGCAGCACCCGGTCACTGCTTGCAGCACTAACAGTGAGACATCGGACATAGAGAGAGGTTCTCCATGTAACACTTTTGGTGTTGAAGCTGAAATGCCTCAATGCCAGCACATGCTTTTCCTGCTGAAATGAACCAATAAGGTAATATAAGGTACAATTGTGCCAAACATATTTTAGGAGATGAACAGGAGTATATTTTGGTTAATCCAAATCCACCCTTCTTGGACTCTGTGAGAATAGGTGCAGGTATTTAACAACAAGCTGGCTAACATCCCCTCCCACCCTGCTGTTGTGTGGGTTCTTGAGGAATACGATCAGATACCTGCACAGATCTGTGCAGCACCAAAAATGTCAGTTGAGTTTCCATACACCCGAAGGGGTGCCCTACCTGACCTTCTTCCTTACAAAGGAATGCTGGACCGATTACTGCTCACACTCTGGAGACCTGTAGAAGAGCATTTTCCCACACGTTATTCATCAGGTCATCAGTTTGAATGGAGAATAACTATTGAGAGTTATTTAGTATCTTAGTCTCATGTGTGGGTTACTATAAGACAACCAATTCTAGGGCTGTACCGAATGTAATTTTTTTACATTCAGAGCTTCTATTGAGGTTTTTCGAACATGTCGAACATACAATAAGGAGATATAATAATATAATAAATAATAATAAATAACGATGAAATAATAATTGTGCCCTTAGGCTTATAGCAACATTATGCTATGATAGAAGTGGCAATAAACAATGAAAATGACTTTTGCAAGCTGACTTAAACCAAATATGTTAAAAACAAAGATATATTCACAATTGTGTTCATGCACATAACAAAACAAGAGAATATGTAGAAACATCAGGAAAAGTGGAATTAGGCTTTTGGAAAGTGGCTTTTTCCTATTGTAGAGCTAGCAGGATACAATTCTAAGCAGCGATTTCATTATATCCATTGGGGAAATTTTGAAACGTGCTTGTGTGAATTGCGTTTTAGTTAGGGGCAGGGTACTTTGTAATTCACCAACTGTGTAGAAATATTGAGCCAACGATAGCTCTATAGCAGGGGTCTCCAACAGGGGGCTCGCGAGCTACTGGTAGCTTGTGCAACTGTAGACTAGTGCTGTAAGCTGTGACTGTCGTAATGCACAGTTGCGCGTCCATGGATAGTGAGTAACAGTAACAAGCCAGCAGCTATGTTGTCTCATTAAAGGTAAGCATATAATAATGTTAAAATGTGCTAAATATGTACTCAGCAAAAACAAAAAACAAAACAAAAATGAAGTGAGTAGAAGTAGCTCACGACTTGTTTTATTAGCTCTCATCCTAAAAGAGGTTGGAGACCCCTGCTCTATAGAGAGGAGTGCTGATGCCTGACAGTTTCGCTTGGAAGCCCCATCTCCTGGGCAGGTAGACACCATACGCAGTATACGCGTCTTTAGTTCACTGCGCCACATCGCTAATTCAGAGCGAGAATATTATCTGTTCAATATCCAATATCTTTGTAACTTAAATAAAACAACCAGCCCTAACTGACCTAACCTGACTACAAGGTCATGGGCCATAGTTGTCTGATTTGACACTATTTACCAGTTTCAATATGGGACTAATAAGCCTCGAATAAGCTATGTATATATTCTGCTGCGGTACATTGGAATTATAAGAATATGACTCTGATTAAATGTGGTCAATTAATCGTTTGAGTCGTTATTTAAAATTAAAAAATACCATATTTTACTTATTTTGCTTGCTTCTCTTCACGTTTCCGATCACAATAAGAGGAGTGCTGGCTGCTTGTCAGACAAAACAAGCTTATTTGAATGGCTGTCTAGATAGGAGGCAGGGCCTGTGGTGAGACACATTGTTCCCATGCAGAGCGCACCGTGTTGTGCTGTAGTTAGCGAAGCACCATTTGACGCTACGTTGAGCTTTTGCATACAAACAACTCTTCCGGGTTGAATTTACGTATTGTTTGTGCTTTGGTGCACAACCAAACGAAGATAATTCATCATCGTCTGTACTCGACACTCGCCAGCAACCATATGCTACGTCATGCGCATGCTACAGTTTGCATTATGTATTATGGTCTGTTCCCAGTGGTGAGCTCAACACACAACACTTGTTATCTGGAAGAGGCCTTTAACAAAACCCTGGACTCTTGTGATGGGCATTGGTCATTATTAATTACATGTTGTTAGGTGAGGTTTATAAGTTCGCCAGAATGTTGTTATTTGCAATTTTGTTAATTGGTTAATTACACAACGTTGCATTGTGATACATAAAAATAACATAAAGCCGTAAGAGATTTTTTCCCCCCCTCCTGAGTAACAAGAATTATAGTTTATTATAATATCACTGCTTATATTAGTAGTGATTATTAGCGATATCGAGCCACAGTTCACTGTTCATGATTTTATATGCATTTCTACTGTGTGGTGAAGACATGGATTATAATCGTTATTTTTTAGCGGTGTGCTGATGGTGCTTTCAATAGGGTTAGGTTTTCTTTCTAAATGTGAAACTAAATCAAGCGTTGCAGCCCTGGAACTCTTCTCTGCTTCGGTCAACCCCAGCGTGTAACTTGTTCTAAACTCATTCAGGAGTCAAGACACATTTTCACACATGCTGTGAGACTGTATGAAAAGGAATCTGCGAGAGTAAGAGTGAGAGACTGCAGTACCATGCTTGAGCACCAGAGGCAGAGTGCTCAACAGCGTAGGATGCATGGGGGTGAACAGAGCCAAATACTATAAAAGTAGAGTCTCCGTATACTTCTGCTCTACACGGGCTATTCGCTGCTACTGTGAAAATAACACACTCTACGGGTTATTGTGAATACAACATTATTTGCCAATACGAAATTGATGGATGTGATATGACCTCCTTTTTGGAGCACTTTCTAGCACTGAGGCTACACAACATGACGAGAAGCTAGCTTCACTATTTTCATGAAACAGGCGTAATTTGAATAAAGCAGGCACATATTTTGCATATAAGGTACATATTTCTTGCCTTAAAAGCAGATTAATTGAACAGCATCGCTAAATAAGTGAACGTAGCTGGTACATGAGGAGTAGTTAGCAGTAAGTGAACGTAGCTATTTGGCGTCATGGCATGCAGCAGTGCTCTGCTCTGAGGAAATGACAGATAAAAATAACCTTTTTCACCTAAAAGGTTCCAGATTTAATTAATATAATGCCATGAAAAAAATGTATCTTCTTATCCAACGAATATGACCGTGATGGCACAATCCAAAAATGATTACCTTGTCTATTATTTTTTGGGAAAATCCCCATTGACGCTCAATCACTCTACACTGTCTATGCTCTATTGCGCCCCTGGTGTTCGCATCACATATTCAGCCAAGTAGTGTCTCTTCTTAAGTGAACATCTTTGCTATAAGGGAGGTCACAGTGGTTGGCGCGTTACCTTAAAACAAGTTTTCACTCATTCATTCAAATAGCAGCGCGCTGCTACTGTGAAGCAGAAACTGTTGTTGTGCGTTAATGACCCCTTAGCAAGGAGCATAATGAGGAGCATAATGAGCCATGTGAGGAGGACTTGATAGTTGGAGGAGGAGCACACACCTCTTAGCCTGCTGCAGAACAACATGACTCCCTATGGACCTGAATATCAAATGTTGTTACTCAATACCTGCTTCTACTGGTACTGCCAGTTATTGAAAACACAGCTCTGGAATGTGTGTGTGTGTGTGTGTGTGTGTGTGTGTGTGTGTGTGTGTGATAAGAGTGTGTGATAAGAGTGTACACTACACAACTTGATTTTGGAATGGGGGTTTATTTTTGCCTGTTTCATATCTTGTCGACAACAGCTTACATCTCCTACTGTCTCTCCCTCGCTCTCTCTCTCTCTGCCTGTCCCTCTCTCTCTCTCTCCCTCCCTGTCCCTCTCTCTCTCTCTCTCTCTCTCTCCCTCTCTCACATTCTCTCTCTCTCTCTCTGTCTCCTCAACATCTCAACATTTTATTAGGTATTCACAGAGTATCTGTGGATACCTATTGTTTTTGTAGACTTTGGGTACTATTATTATTATAATTTTTAATTTCAACGGCCCATATCTCCGAGTGGGAAGCCGTCAACGTTTAGGAATTTTCAACATTGATAGTCAACCCGGACATTCAGATGTTGAAGAAGTTTCGGACCATAAATCCGCCAGGGGGCGCTATAACTTCCGGTCAAAGTCAAACGATCAGCCCCGCCGCCACGATTGACGAAAATGTCTGAAACTTGGTGTATAGCCCTTATTTCACATGCTGATCATTTAATCCTCTTGGAGCCATAAAGTCCGTCATGATAATTTTTTCTGTACAGTACAAATTTATGAAAAAATTCAAAAATCCACTTCTAAATAACCACCAGGCTAAATGA
>OMNS01000038.1:0-10878 GCA_900303225.1 Laemonema laureysi | reverse complement strand
CGAAGTTCGCCAGCATTTCTAGAGCATGTTGGTTTTAATCGGATAGGCCTTCACAGGGAAAGCTCAGCAAACAAACGAGGCGAATGCAGTATAATGGGCCCTGCTTGGTGGGACCCTTTGTTTAAACTGTAGCAACACTACTATTGTCCGTTGTAAACACATCTAGAGTGGATATTTCGTAGGTCTCGGAGATGTACTCTTTCCAAATTGATGCTGAGCACCAGCATGGCTAGAAACCAAGATATGAACCAAGGAAACAACCTTGAATGTTTGCGGAGTTTGGATGTTTGCCTGTGTGGACAGGCTGCATGGATAACAGATATATATGAATATTATATGTTTTTAGATGAAAGCTTTCTTTCATCAGAGATGATTGGTCATTTGTTGCATAAACTGCACCTGCACTGCTGGGCTCATCCATAGAAAAGGCCTCATTGTCCAAGTACATGTTCTGGTGGACCGGGCTCTGGTTGGGCGCGACGCTGATTCTGAAATCCAGGCTGCTTCTCGCAGGGTAAACGACATGCTCTCCGTCCGGCTGCTCCTCCCCCTGGTCTGGCTGTCCCTCGCTCAGGAGAAAGGTCTCCGGGATGGCGTAGAGGACAAGAAACACCCAGGCGTTGCACACCAAGGCCACGGCGACCGTGGCGTCGTCCCAGCCGGCGTTCCCGGTCGCCCGATTCCCGTAGACGTACATGGATATCCAGGCCGCCCAGATGGCCGCGGTGAGGAGGCCCGTCGCCAGGACGAGGGCGCCGTCCCGCCGCCACCGCTTGTCCCGGTGCACGAGCGACGGCACGGCCAGCAGCATGGCCGCCAGCAGCAGGGCCATCACGTAGATGAGGGCCATCACAAAGTCCCGGTTGGCGATGTTGCAGGGCAGGCCGGGGGCGAGGGTGAGAGCGGCGAGAGGGCTGAGAGGGGTCCGCACCACCGTGATGATCAGCCACTCTGCGTTGATGATCACCTCCACCAGCCAGAGGGCCAGGACTCTGGAGCAGAGCGCCCAGCGCCTGGGCTCCGCGTCCCCACGCACCAGCAGGGTCAGCCACCACCCGTGCACCGCCAGGCAGGAGAAGCAGCCGGCAAACAGCACCCCGAAGACAAACCTCCGGGCGGCACACGTGACGAAGCTGCGGCCCACGACGAAGGCAAGCGTGAGGCCGAAGAGTCCAAGGGTGAACACTAAGAACATGGCCTGTAACGGCAGCATACTCTTCCTCCGCTTGTTCGTGATGAAGGGCAGGCTGGCCATGAGGATGATGAGCAGAACGAACGACATCACCACACCCGCCGCGGCGACGGCTTCTACCCCTACCCCCCATCCCGTGTCCAAGTCACACAGATTGTAGTAGATGGGATCGATGGAGGGGCCGCACCCTTTCGGAGCGCCGGTGCTGAGCATGGCTTCACTGCAAACGATGAAGAGGAAAATGTAATGATTCAACATAACCACACTATTAGGGTTTACAGTATAGCCAATATCATTCTAGGGAAAATACATGCAAAGATAGTATACACTACAGTGCGTTATTGAAAAACAAAACTGTTGGGTTGAAAGGCGTGTGTTAACTCATTAGTACATTTAGTTCAGAATAGGGAAAAGTATTTTAGATTATTATCTATCAATACAGGGAATAAGCGGTAGGGCTACAATTTTGCTCAACAACAATTACATGAAAAAAATGCTTAAAATCGGTATGTCATACATAGACTGTATAAAGGATGCATTATGCTCATAGGTACCTTATCGATGAGTAGCCTACGGTCGGTACAGGTGGTCCAGAAAGAACAGAAAATACCGGAAAACTTGCCTGCCGCGAAAACTTCCTTATTAAAATATCTAAGCCTATATCTAATGACCTATCCTAATGAAAAACCAAATCTGTTCCGCGCGACCAATTGCTTGGTGTGCGCAAACCCACTGTGCAGCAGCCTCACACAAAACTTAAATGTTATTGGCTATATTTTCATCTGATAATACTAATATTCACGTCACATTTTAAATGAGCTACATCCTATTGGTTGTAAACAGCTACCCTTGCTGTTGACACGCTGTGTGTGCTGTGTTTCCTGCTTTGCATGTTCTTTGCGATTAGACCAACTTGGGATACCTCATTATCTGCCTTAATCAGGTTACACAATGGCTGTATTATTGCTGTCACAAACAAAGTCACGGAAGATTCAAGTTGTAGACCTACAAGCTAAACTTTCAGTCTGGCTTTTATGTTTTGACACGCTGGTATTACCTAATTTACAAACTAATAATAGTAAAAAAAGAACATAGAAAGAACATAGCCTAATAAGAAAAGTTTTTTTAAAAAGCGATAGCCTAACCTATATGTTTTGGGGTTTTTTTTAACTCTAAAAGAGAGTCGACTTCATCAGAATTGGTCATGCTGATAGTCCACTTAACCAGAATAGATCATGCCTGTACTTGAATAAAAGTATTTTTAATCTGAAGTGGTCTTTTGGTGGTGCACCACCTGGTGGACATAAAGACTCAGGTTTTCCACAATTAAATTACACAACGCAATGGAATTCAGCATCGATCTGTTACGACCTCTGAGTTCTCTGTACGTTAGCAGCCATTTAGTGGAATTGATTAGAAACTTTTAGATAGCAGGCAGTACATCACGTTTTAATTGAAAGTGAATGTTGTAGCCTAGTTTTTAGTTTTGGTAAAAACGTTTTGGCCCTGTACAACATGTCATGTCCAATATTAAATGTCAATTTGACATAGGCTATGTTATGTTTTGTTCTAAATTGGAAGATTATTAATCAGTAATCTTCAGACACAGCAGTGCAACACTTTTTTACTTTGTTAAAAAATATATAACCTTACTAAAGAATGCCATTATATTGCAATTTATTTGTTTACATGCTAATACTAGGCCATAAATCAGACTCTTACTGCTTCATTTTCCGCAGCATTCAGCCTGTAGAGCTGTTTTTACATCAAAAGTCATTGTCATGTCTAATGTATTGAAAATACCTCATTATTCTTTCTATCCCTGAGGGTGTCAGTATCCACTCAGCTGAAATGTTTACACTGCATGGTGGAGCATCGGCCCTCCAATGGAAGTCCTCCCTTTGGGTGCTTTCATGAATTTAGCAGCTTGTCGATCCATTGCGGTCCTGTTAGCAGATTCTGAGCCTGGTTTTCGTTGGAGAGAACAATGTGACTTTGTTGAAGGTCATGAAGAAACCTGATTAAGATATGGATTGAAAGTCCACTTAGATCTGTTCGCATTGCTCGCTTCATTCAATCCTATCGACGTATAGTTGGCCTAAACATTAGCTTAGGTTGCCTCTCTTTGTGTGTGTGTATTGAACAGTTAACCGCTTTGAAGGCTACATAGCCTACACATACATATACCTTATTTGCATAAATATGGTAAATAGCGTGTTGCAAAATGTTGGAAGTGAGCTTTAAATGTGTTGTCCAGGTTGTAGTGGTTGGTTTCATTAGGGGATCTCAGCCTGGCACCTATGGGAATATGAAGCGCTTTCCTCAGCTGTGGATCTGGTGAACAACTCTCACAGGAGACTGTTTGTCCTGCAGTCTTACGCGTGTTTCCTCCTTTTAACCTCAATTCCCCGGCGAACTATTGGAGTCGTCATCGTAGATTATTACTGTCCAGATATTTTGTACAAATAAATATACTAATTATATTTGATATTGCTATTTTGTCCGCAATAATACAAAGAAAATGATGTTCTGTGTTCTGTGTTTTTGTTTCCTCAGTGCAGCGTGGTTCAGGACAGAAATCAGTTTTCATCTCTGTGATGAATCTACAAGGTATTGATCAGCCAATCTCTGAGGAAAAAAACTGAAATGGCCAAAACTCTATGGCCTACTAATGGTAGAACAAGGCTTATTTTAATCAAATTTCAAATATTCAACGACACGCTTCAAGGTAATGACCAGAGAAATCCATGGGCTACTTGTGCCGTTTGTGGGTTTCATACCATTTGAAAGCACACTCATTTTATTAGTTTAGTTTAGTTACATATATATATATATATATATATACATATACATATACATGTGTGTGTATGTGTGTACAGTTGCTATGCATATAATGAGTAATAAGGTCAGTGTGTCTCACTGAGTGGATGTTTACTGCACTAGAGACAAATAATCCTCATACAGATTATATTTAGCTATTGACATTTAAAAACAACAACCACAACTAAGAGGCTTACAGCCACACCATCATAACAAGTCGTGTTGTGCGAAAATATTATAAATATTGATGTATGATTAAATTTATTTTTTTAATAAATTTTAGTATACGGCATGGCTTATCGAACTATAGATCTATTTAGATTCTGCTCTATTAATGGCACTGTTAAAAACGTACCAAAAACAACGATTGATTGCTAATAGTACCTAACCGACCCTATTTTTAAGCTCCACAAAACATTTAAGCCACGAGTCGCTGTCTGGCCCACTGCCACTGATCAATGCTATGCAACATCGGAAAAAAAAGGAGAAATTAAAAATCAAAGCCGTAGCCATGGCAACGCCCCTGCCAGATTCCACCAATCAATGGAGTCTGTGAGTTTGTGTTTTGTGTGAGATGAGGCCAGCGTCCTACATAAAAAGTGGGAGTCAAGCGACACACAGGGCAGGGAACCCTCTGCCACCGCACTGCACGCGAGCCCACGGCGGAGAGACAGGGACAAGGACGACAAAACCAAGAAGAAGAGAAGAGAGAGGAGGAGAAGAGGGGGGGGAGGAAACAGAGGAACAGAGGGGAAGAAGCTATGTCTCTGTCACGCGGACGAGGGGACCCCGTCTTGTTACACGTTGTGGGTGTCCTGATTCTCTCGCTCCACTCCTACCCCGTCTCAGTTGGCGCAGGTAAGAATCATCTGGACATTTTTAGTATTTTTTTTGGACTGCACCCAATATCCATCAATTGCAGAATCATATTTTCATTTGGTTATATTTCAGCATTGCGTCTCCCGTGCTGCTGACTGTCGTACAGCGCAGCAGTATGCCTCTCGTCCAGCCCCAGGGCAGGGGATGGCTCCACTGTTTTTATTCATGTTTCCGTCCCCATCTGTCTGTCTTGCTGGGAAAGACATTGCAGTGATACTGCATACAGCCTGATTACCATCTGTCCTTCTTCTCCAAAGTAGATGCCTGCATGAGCCCGTGATATCATTGTTGTACTTTTCATTTTGAAACAGTTGACGATTGACGTGTACTTTGGTAGCGTGTCCATGCTGATTCCTTTCCATTGTAAGCCCTGCTGATTTTGGAGCATTCGATCTTCAAGATCAAGATCCTTATTCATACTTTTTCCTGTACGAAATGCACTTTTATGACTCCTTTCTGACAGAGGACGATTAATTCGGTTTCTTTTGTGCAGAAAGCAGGAAGGCAAAGTGCACATTTGCATGTCGCGACATTTAATATGTTGCTTGCTTCCACTCTCGGAGGAGAAACGGCCCTCAAAAGGCAGCCATCTGCTTTCAGATTTCTTTTCTTAGATTTTCTAGGTCAGCCACCATGAATGTGAGTGTGTTCCTGCATTATTTTACACTGTTTTTACATGGGGCCCCGGTTGTAGGTATAGCTGAGGAGTTTGCTAGGCAGGTTGATAGGGGACCCCTTGGAGGGCCTGCAAAGTTGAACTCCGCCCTCATCCGTTCAATCCGTCCCGTCTCGCGTGTCCCAAACTACGCAGCGGCCCTGAAGCAGGAGGTTGCCCTGGAGACCGGCGCCACGGTGCTGAACCACTCCATGGCTCTGGTGCAGCGGATGGAGGGCCTGGTAGCGATGGGGAACGGCAGCGACGTCTCCCTGCGGGTGCAGACCGTCGACACGGAGGAGGTGAAGGTGATCCAGGCCCACGCCCTGGTGCTGACCCTGCAGAGTGACGTGTTCGAGGAGCTGCTGCTCGGCCGCAACACCAGCACCCTGGTCCTGGCGGAGACCGCTGACTGCGCCGCCGTCTTCGACAAGTTCGTCAGGTGAGGAGAAGAAGGTGACGGGCGGAGGTGTAGTAGCGGCGGGGCGACGGGAGAGGGACAAGAGAGCCGCAAAAACCCATAAACCTGGGTCCTTTATGTGACTTTGTAAACGGCTGTATGAGGCGTATTGGGCATTGTCCTTTTTTTCTGCATTGCGCTGCAATTCTCAAACTCAGCGGAAAGTAGGAGAAGCTAAAGCAAAGTTTGGCCACAAAAAAATAATAATAAAAAAGGTGAGAATGCCATGAAGATAAGATAACATTTTCATGAAACATTGCTGACTGCTGAAGTTGTAATCAAACCAAGCAAAATACCACACTCTAATTGTGTAGATGAACAGCACTTCTTCTCCATATTCTCTTTGAGACACACATTGAAATCACCTCTGCTGAATGTGCGATTCCAGTTCACTTTAAAAGTGACACAGGTTTCTTTCTTGTCCAGATTATTACTCTTAATCCTGTTTTTTTAAACTTTGAATAACTATTCCATTTTGGGGTTGTTTTGGTCTGCAGGTATCTATACTGCGGGGACATCTCAGTGCGACTGGACCAGGCCATTTCTCTGCACAAGCTGGCCAGCAAGTACCATGTGAGCGGCTTACAGCAGGGCCTGACCCAGTACATGAGCCAGCATCTGTCCAGTGAGTCCCCCACAGGCCACGTGGTGGGCTGGTACCAGTACGCCATGCAGATTGGCGACGTGTCCCTGCAGGACAGCTGTCTGCAGTACCTGTCCTGGAACCTGTCCTCGGTGCTGCAGAGCGCCGAGTGGGGCTCCATCAGCTCTGACCTGCTGCTCTCGCTGCTGCGCCGCTCCGACCTCATCGTGCAGAGCGAGCTGGAGCTCTACGAGGGCCTGGAGACGTGGGTCGCCCAGAACCGGCCGGGCGACCCCACGGTGGAGCGCGCCCTGGAGGCCATCCGGTACGGCATGATCCCCCCGCAGCAACTCTTCCGTCTGCAGAGGCAGTCGCCGCTCATGCAGCGGCACTACGAGTCCGTGCGCGACTTGCTCTACCTGGCCTTCCAGTTCCATTCGGCCTCGCCGGTCCAGCTGGCCAAGTACTTTGAGGTGAACTGCAGCATCTTCACCCCGCGGAACTACCTGTCGCCGTCCTGGGGCTCGGCGTGGGTCATCAGCAGCCCCACCCGCGACGACCGCAGCTTCAGCTTCCAGACCCAGCTGGGCCCCAGCGGCCACGACGCCAGCAAGAGAGTGACATGGAACGCCCTGTTCTCCCCCCGCTGGTTCCCGCTCAGCGCCAGGTCCGCGTACGCCGAGCTGGGCGCCATGCAGCCCTCCCGCACCGACGGGGGCCGCCCGCGCATCATCGTCACGCCGGCCACCTCCAGCCCGGATTTCGCGGGAGTCAGCTTCCAGAAGACGGTGATAGTGATGGCGAGGCAGCAGGGCAAAGTGGTGGTGCGCCACGTCTACAACTTCCACCAAAGCACGGAGGAGGCGGGGGACTTCCTGGTGGACGCCGACCTGCAGCGCCGGGTGTCAGAGTACCTCATCGACAGCTCCCTCTATCTGCACATTGTAGTAAAACCGGTGTACCACACTCTGATTGTTGCCAAGAAGTGACCTGCCACTCTGCCGACCACAGGCGCACAATACAAATGGCACTCATATCACAACGTTGGTTTATGGTGTCTCTCTATTTTAATGGCTCTTTTTATTTCTTTTTTATTTATTTATTTATTTTTAACAATTGAGTTATTTGGTCTTCCATCTATTTAGAGTGTTAGAGTGAGGAGCTGTGGTGCCTATATAATCGACAGTTCAGTACCACCACTGCAGTGTGTTGTGTGATAAATTAGTGGGGTTTTGGATTTACATAGCCTACATAGTCATAAAATACTACCCTATTTATTTTCCCTTTGATTTTCCCGTCTGACTGTCCAAATTATTTTTCCCATAAAGTGGTTAATGTTTTCTGTTTAAATATTGGACTTAGAATAAATTGTTCTGTTTTCATTTCATGTTCACAAACACAATGAATGAAAACACATTTTTAGATTACACTGTAGTTTTCTTTGTACCATATTATCAGTTCAGTAGGCTTACAATCATATTTCGAGACTACTTCTGTTTTCATAGAATACATACTATTACCATAGACTGTATAAAACATGGACGTAGTGTCCGTGACGTCACCATTGGTTTCCGAGGAGTCGATTTGAAGCTCAATAGGGCGCCGCCATCTTGGCAATTTTTGATCCCGCCTAACTTCCGGTTAATGCAAATATGTGAAAAGAGGTGGAGCTGAGGCGGGACGATTGAAACCCCTATGGTTGGCACCTGCAGACAGCTAGCGGCTAGCCTCCTGCGACGGCACCCACCTGTCACTCAACGTAGCCACGCCCTTAATTATGCAGAACTATAAGCCTAAATTGCATGAAAACGGGCGTGCTATAAAAAAATTCACCCCCCCCAGAGTTGTCATGAAGGGGGACATGAACTATTGAGACCAAAGCCGTTTTTTGAACCAGGCTATAAACATGTTTATTTCAGCTGTAAAGTTGGACATTTTAACATGGGGGTCTATGGGAATTGACTCCCTTCTGCAGCCAGCCTCAAGCGGCCATTCGGTGAATTGCAGTTTTTAGCCCTCCATGCAGGCTTCATTTTTCAGAACGGAAGTTTGCCCCTTGACTATTACATATAGGCCTATGTAGCCTACTATTAAAATATTATTCCTTTTATTTTCAAATATCCCAATAATCCCAATATATCGCCGTTTTTACATTCGTTTCAGTGACAATCCGTTTCATGTAATTTTCCACCCAAAATAAAAAACAATTACAAATATCTTGTCTATCTGGACTTTGCTACAAACATATTGTCACCAATTTAGCGAATTAATGGTAAAATAATTGGTCCCATCCGCATGTAATATGATAGCTCAACTTTTGTATGACACAAACTACACTGTCCATAAATCTGTAGCAGGAAATACGTCATTACGCACTAGCGTCTTTGGCTCCCTCAGCTGTCAGACTTTGGCCACCCTAAAGTGCAGTTTTTGTTACTCAACTAAGTCGGAGTGGATATCTTTTGGACATCTTGCATTTAAATTCGTGCAGTCGTTTCACAATTGATTCGCACATTGCAGAATCGGTATTTACACGCGGGCGGGTTGCACGAAAGAGACACGATCTTAAAATCGTTGCTGATTTTTGCACGACAAGCCACCGCAGATCCTGAGCGGGTGTAGGGTAGATGAAGGGAGGGAGGGAGTAAAAAAGGCAAAAGTCTTTGTGCTTCCCTTCCCCCTCATCAAAGCAAAGGGGAAATGTCTCTCTCCAAAGGAGGTAAGAATTAAATTTAGCTTTGTTCATAATATATCTACGCTCATAATTCAATGACGCGAACGGGCGTTTTTAACTAAGTTAGCAGATGAGAAGCTGCATGCTTGGTAGAAAACGCTAGCAGAACGTCTTTCCTGCTTATATCATTACGCAAATCGGTGGGGGCAAAACAGCTAGCCAACTCGGTGCCTTAAGAAACTTCTTCTGGACTCGTATAACATAGCTTCCATTGGTGTTTTGGTGGTTACATTTACAGCAGTGTTTGGATGTCGTTTGTGTTCTGTAAAAACTATTTCACAACTAGCAGTTTGTCTGACTGAGGTGGTCCCTCAGCTTTCGGTCGTTGCACCGGTGACAAATGTTATGCGTGCTATGGACCTACACTAGTAGCACCCCAAGTTGTTTTTTGCAATGACATATCGTATTGGTTGTATTCATTCACGCAAAAGGCGATAGATTTAACATGCACGACGTTCATTTTCATGTCTTTTTAAAAATTTGTATTATTATTTTTTTTTACTAACAAATATCATCAATATAGTATGAATCATTCTTTGACACTGTGTTCATCTTGACGTTCTGATTTAATACAACAACAACAACAACAGACACATTTTGGGAGAAAAATACCCACCGTGGAAAATAAATGTTTTTCCTGTGCGAGAGATAGAAAGGGCTTGATGATGTCAATTTACATTTCAAGTTCACCGCGTGCTGTTACACAATCATACTAGCGTTACCATGGTGGGGAGTACACATTGTTTTAGAGGGCTGTGCAGATTGGCCCTGTGCTGTTCGGGCAATCACAGCCCTTGGCCTACCATGGCATGTTTTGACTTGCAGCCGCGTTCACTAGTGTAGACGCTGTTTGTTGACAGTTCACTGGTTGCAAGCAATCTTTCATAGCTCTTCCACGAGGTCTGTACGGGTTTTTTCCTTAACAGACCAAAGCTCTCCGGAAAGGCCCTTTTTTTTTGCCCTGACCATTTTAAATTGTTTTGGGTTGCTTAAAGGGTGGAGCACGCTGAAGTGCATTGACAGGCAATTCCTGGTTTTGCTTTCGCATATTTGGAGATCCATTTCTCTACTGCTTACTTGGGTTGTTATGGGAGATAATCTGTGCATTACTCATCACTCTGGCTTGTTGTTTGTGACCTGCACAGCTATTGACGCTTTGATCGAGTGGAAAGTCCAGGAATTCTCCTTTTGACGGCCTACTCTCGTGACCCATGGCACACAACTTGACAAAATGTCTTTACTCATACTCCCTCTCCCAAATAGGCGCCCTGTGTCCCAGGTTCATATCGACCTCACCTACAGTTAGTTTCAATGTCATTATTTATATTAGGCCTATGCAGAGCCTGTGCCAACTAAACAGCAGTAAACATAAGGGCTGGGGTGGGGGTGGGGGATGCTGGGACTGGTCATGTCCCAAACGAGGAAAGCGAATGGTCAGGCCAAGTAACGTGACATAATATTTGCCAAGGGGTAGTGACAGCTGTTGGGTTTTGAGGATCTGTCCAGTCTTGAATGACTCTGAATCATCCTGCACACACTGCAGCCCCCAGCTGCA
>OMNS01000027.1:11844-22024 GCA_900303225.1 Laemonema laureysi | reverse complement strand
TCTTTATGGACCTTGCTTTGTGCACTGGGGCACAGTCATGCTGGAACAGAAAAGGGCCTTCCCCAAACTGCATTAAGATTTCCCTTCACTCGAACTAAGGGGCCTAGGCCAACCCCAGAAAAACAACCCCATAGCATTATCCCTCCTCCTCCAAACTTTACAGTTGACATAATGCAGTCAGGCAGGTAACATTCTCCTGGCATTCTCCAAACCCAGACTTGTCCATCAGACTGCCAGATAGAGAAGTGTGATTCGTCACTCCACAGAACACGTTTCCACTTCTCCAGAGTCCAGTGGCGGCATGCTTTACACCACTCCATCCAACGCTTGGCATTGTGCTTGGTGATGTAAGGCTTGCATGAAGCTGCTCGGCCATGGAAACCCATGCCATGAAGCTCCCAGCGCACAGTTTTGGTGCTGATATTAATGCCAGAGCTGGTTTGGAACTCTGCAGTTGTTGAGTCAGCAGAGCTTTGGCGACTTTTATGCACAATGCGCCTCAGCACTCGGCGACCCGCTCTGTAACTTTACATGGTCTGCCACTTCGTGGCTGAGTTGCTGTGGTTCCTAAACGTTTCCACTTTGCAATAATACCACTTACAGATGATCGTGGAATATCTAGGAGAGAAGAAATTTCACGAACTGACTTGCAGTACTGCATCCTATTACAGTACCACGTTGGAATTCAGTGAGCTCTTTAGAACGACCCATTCTTTCACAAATGTTTGTAAAGGCAGACTGCAAGGCTAGGTGCTTGATTGTATACACCTGTGGCAATGGGACTGAATGAAACACCTGAATGGGTGGCCCAATACTTTTGTCCATATAGTGTATAAGAATAATCATTTTCTGCTTCAATTTCAACTAAAAATGATTTTAAATGATTTCAACTATTCACAAGATTATTAAATAGGGCCTACTATCGACTGGGTGCTGCCAGCTAGACACAGGGCCTGCTGAACAGGTGTTTCTGTGTCATATTTATAGATACATTCATAGCTCGTATAAGAAGGTGATATTCCATAAACCACTGTTAAGCCCAAAGCATTTGGAGTGCAAATTTCACCTCATAGTTGTAGCGTGACATAAACAACAACTAGGCCTAGAATCATATTTTAATGAGCAAAGCACACAGAGCGCAAATGTAGCGCTGTGTGGCTGTATTTCTTTCCTCTCGCTTCAAATAGGACTCAAATACTAAACTGCATTATTTTGCGTCTGTCCTGTGCTTTGGACTTTATGTTTGAATCAGGCTCCAGTTAACAAAGAAAAGCAGACTATGGTATAGGTTGGAACTAATCGTTCCAGAAGCCCCCCATCTACAATTCTAATCAAGGCAGTCACAGAGCCCATGAGAAGTTGTGTTATTCTCAATAACAGAATCCCATCCATATTCAGTGAGACGATTAGAATTGCTATAAAATTGCCTCTCCCTCAAGTTGCTTTAGATGGTATTTTTAATTGGGCCCGCAGTTAAAATCACTCAAAACATCTATCATAAATTACATAAATCAGCAAGCCAATACAATATAAAATGTTGCTGGCATTGCATTGTAGCTTTCCTCTCCCATTAACGGGTGCTAGCTGTCTTCATGTTTCTCATCTCTCAGCTCCTATCTGCTCCTTGCTCTCTCATGGGAGCAAACACACCCCTGACGGGTTGCCTTGGAAACACCTCACACGTTACATTCTCTCTCTTGTCTTGCGGGGCCTGCATGGGCAGTGTGGTAACGAGTCTTCAATGTAAACTGGGATTTCATAACCTTTCTATTCAGAGACTATAATACTTCCAACCATGGCAAAACATATATAGTGCATTAGTATTGTATTAGTCTATTATTGATGTCTGGAAATTAAAGTATGTAATTAAGTTGGGTTGGGCATCAAAGGATGCCACCAACATGCACGCCAAGAAAGACACTGGCTCTATTCTTCTCTGGCTATCTGCATCAGGGTAGCTTCTGCCGCATGCCTCACACAACTCATTGAAAATCGTATCTATGCGGTGTATAGTGGGGTTGGAAAAAGCCTATATGTGCTGGGCTCATTGAGTTATAAGCAATTAATACGGCTACTGATAGATGGCAGTCTTCGTGGAAACATGCACTGTGCTCACAACACAGACCACGGTCCCCATCACATCTGACTAAAAACCTCCGTCACTTAATACGTCACATAGCCTATTGTATGTAAAACGGAAACTTGATTAACATAATCTAATTGTGCTCATCTTGCACATGATTAACTATCGACACATCGACACATGCAATTCAACAATTAATCCCGCTGATGTCACAATCAAACGCCACACATAATAACTAAACTTGGCTCAACTCCTTTGAGTTAATTAGCATGGCATCTTCCCATATTCATTGAGGGGACTACGCCTTGTCGAGACTGACGAAAACAATTGTCAATGTATATTTATTTCTTGTCGTGCATGCAGGCTATATGGTCGCAAAGATCGAATAAAAAAAACCCAGTTGGATTGGTCGATGTCGACATTGTACAGCGCCGTATTTATTTGGTAATTGTATGTGTAAACGATTGGTTCTTACCTTGTTACAGATCTTCGACATGTCAAATCCATGCTCAGTGAGGTTTGTGCCACGCTAGTGCGTGTTCAACTACAAACTGACTACACGGACTCAGCCGCACACACAAACACCCGTGCGCACGAACCACTTGCGTCTATAAACTAGATATCCGTCTTTATCCGTATTTAGATACAAACACAGCCTGCATCTTCATCTCTCCTTTCCGTCTTTTATTTGTCAATCAGTTCGGAGGGATGGTTCACTCCCTGTTTTTAACGAGATATCGTCGAAACCCTCGGGTGTCAACTGAGCAGGACGAATAGATGGAGGGAGGTAGTAGTAGAGGCAGAATCAGACACACAGAAGGAAGGAAGGTGGGGTGGGGTGGGGGCTTGTCAAGCTACCCCAGTCTCTTCTCTGCCGTCACCTGTAAACAACCTATCTTATCGCAACACGATTCAAATCGAAGCCACAATTTATCATTATCTCAGATTTCATGCCTTCGAAAATGGCTTGATGTTTTACGTTTTCTTTCTTTCACACCTAAAAGCAAAAGACCAGCTACATTGCAGGTGTTGTCGATGTTGTTGGGGTTTTTGTGTTGTGTTTTACTACCTTCATATGGTTAGCGCTAAGGGTTGGTTGGTTACGTTATATGTAAACCAACTCATTTCCCCCGTGTATGTATCTCTGCAGACCGGAGCCACGCAAGTAGGAGGGTCTAATATCGCTCTTGCAAGTGGGAGGGTACCGCAAGTGGGAGAGGCTTTGGTAGAGGCAAAAATCATGTCAAAATAAAAGTGAATGAGGCGCTTCTCTGAAATACCATGTATCGTAGGATACATTTAACTAATTAGATTACAAATAATACAACTCGCCATTGTAGTTATACTTTATTCATCCATAATTTTTAATAGTGTTTTACAATATTCTTTGTGTTCTTTCTTTCTATCTTTGTCGTTTCGGTCTGTATGGTTTCTATTTTCTCTTTAGCCTTATCCATATATGTGTCGCTTTTTGTTTAAGTTGTTTATTATTATTATTGGTATTTTCCAATATTATGTGTATATGTAAAACATGTATTTAGGTCCAATTTAGATTGTCAGTGGTCTTCAAATGTGCACCTTACAAACCACTTCAATGGGAGTGTTTGATTTTGTTGACTTTGTCATAGAACAAAACCATCTTGAGGAGTACCATGTGAGTTTGAGAGATGTCAGTGGACACTGGAAACTGAGCTAATGACCTATGAACCCTGAACATTTCTTGTTTGAAAATGGGCTACCAAAAGTAGGTTGTTATGCTAGTTGATCATGTTGCGATCCATCAAGCTCTCATAATCAGTGATCACTCAAGATTAAGTATGATTTTGTGTCATGTGTGGATCTTCAGATGGCTGTAGTGGCCGATAACTTATATAACTTATATTTCTAAATGACGTATGACCTTATCAACTAGTGATTACATCTTTTAAGATTTGTACATAATTTCAGCATTATTATTTATAACATATTTGCCTCTGACACTTTTTACTTGATTGATTTACTTTTTACTGATTCAGAGATTCTGAACATAAACACTCAAAGATGCATCTCCTGCCACTACTTCAGGACCACCTGCTGCTCCTCCTCATCCATCCCCGCAAATCTTGGCTCTGTTACTTTGCCATTGAACAAATCGTTGTTGCTGCGTGCCGATTGAGAGCACAGTTGTGTGGAGGTCTCTTATTAAGCTGATTGGATTGTAACCTTTCCATGAATTAAACTACACAGATAAAAAGGCATACCCACTTTTACCCAAATCCTAAAGCTTTTGCTATTATCGACTATTATCCACAAAAAAGTGTGGTTGACAACCAACCACAGTCTCACATGAGGCGATAACAAAACTGGGTACCCACTCATCAATTACCACAGCACTGACCAGTCTTGGATTTATTTAGCTCGCTAAAATACATTCCCATTGCACGTTACATGCATTGTTTTAGTAAGCTTGCTTTAGCTAATACTAACCTGACTGGCTCTCTGCCATGTTAGGCAAATAGGCAAGTAGAAATCTGCAAAGACATTCATAAAATTGTATTTAATGTTTGCATTCATATCGGATCACACATTTTTTTTACATGTTACATATTTTATGTTACATGTTTTCCCCTGTATTCTGTATAAATTGAATATATTAAATATTGTTTTAACAGAAATAAAGTTGACAAATTGACAAAAGTAGCTGCATTTATACAATTGCAAGAAAATATGACAAAGGAAAGAAATATTTTGTAATTTTCCATAACTTAACCACATTTATTTAACATTTATATATTTACTTTACATTCATAAACTGAAAAAACACAGGTATTGACTATCCTATGAGACAGTTAAAAACTACATTTTAACAGATTTTGACTTTCACTGTATCGATTTGTGTGTTTATTTAAGATTTGATTTTTTCATTTTATAAAAAAAGTTAAGTTACCTATCACTACATTCCCCAATACACAGAAAAAGGTATTACAATCCATCCATGCAACATGTTGGGTCCTACCAGAGCACCATACAGATATACAATTATGCTGTATCCTACTCGGATGTGCCTCTGCTAGCCAAACACGGCATCTAGCATTTCTATCTATGGTAACTATCTATGGCAACAACCTTAGCAGTAGGGCAGCAATCAGCACTTTAGTTAACTTAAAAGGTTTTTTTTTCCTTCCCCTTATTATGCTTATAATTCCCCTGAATTATAAGCATGTCATTGACGATTGTACAAAGTCCAAGTTGAAGTGGTATTACAAATTAAACTATGGTGCTGTTTTAAGTTATTTTTACCCAAGCATGTGTAAACTTAAAGCAGCCAGAAGTCCTCAAGCTCAAGCGTTACACTTTAGTAAGATTTGTTGTTGTAGAAGTCATTTGAAGTCTTATGTTTTAAACAAAGAAGAAGTGCAGTGCCCATTCAAAGGTTGTAGCAAAGCCTTTTCCCTGAGGTCCTCTGTTACTGCACACATTTCTTGAAAACATGAAAATGCTACATCTGTGCAAGTCTCAGCTATCCATGACGAGCCTGAGGATACCCTGGACCCAGCTGATATGAAAGGGTTATATATGAAAAATGTTTTACACAAAGATACATTAAGTACTTTGTACCTTCCTCCACTATTCAGATGATTGTGGAAGAAGTAGACAGTGTCATTGGTGTGTGTCACCAGTACATATTGTCCATACTGTATATATCCCAGCATAGTAATACCTACCCCATACTGTTCATTATTATTTAATATGTATTTAACACTTACATTTGTACATACTTCACACTTTACTGCCAGTTGCACTTCTGGTTGGATGCTAACTGCATTTTGTTGTCTTAGTACCTGTACTAATCTAATCTAATCTACACAAGAAATCCAATTAAGGGTGATACCAACTTATACCAACTTGACAGTCAGAAATCAAAGATGTTTTGACAAGTTTAAATGACATTAGTTTGCATGCATCCTGTAGCCCTGCACTCTACTCTAAAACTACAGTGCAAAACTACAAGTAGGCAGTAGAAGACCTACAAAGTGGTGCCCTGACAGAAAGCGGAGGTTCCAAAATGTATTCCGTTTTCTATTCCCTCACCTACTTTCATATCTGTCAGCCTGGCATTGGAATTGTGGCATACAACTTTTTAAATCCATTTACATCAAGTACTTCGTAAAGTATTTGTTCACTCATAAGAATGTGGACAAAGAGATTCAAAAGCAAGTGTAGCTGGTCTGGCTGAACTTCTCCAACATCGCAAAACCCATCTACGAGTTGTTGAAAGTGAAGGAAAGCTCTGCAGTAACACATGTGAAAGGGAAGGGGAGCTCAGGTGCCTTCAAGGACCCCTGTCCAGTGGACTGATGAGCACCAGAGGATTGAACAGCTGAACGACACTCTTTCACACCCGCCTGTACTGGCCTATCCAGATTTTGAACTATCATTTGTGCTTCACACTGACGCCTCTGAGCAGGATAACATGCCAAACAAAATTCATTCCACACCTCATACACTTCTCAACACTCATTGAACCAATGAGACTACTGCTGCAGAAAGAGGTGACATGGCACTTGCTATGCAATTGCATTGTGTGTGGATGGTGAGGAATGAAACGAGGACAACTTCTGCCTTGCCAGCCGGGATTTATTCTCTCAAGGGAGATTCGGAGATGGGCTTGGTCAGTTACCGGGGATCAGGCGAAGAGGAAGGATCAAGGACAGGCTGGGTCATTTACCAGGGATCAGGTGAAGAGGGAGAATCGAGGACATGCTGAGTCAGTGACAGGAGATCCAAATGGGAGTGCGGGAGAGTCTTGCATGGATAAACCGAAGAACAATCTGGCAGTGAGTGTGTGAAACCGGAGTCTTTATAATGGTAGAGTGAATGGGAAACAGGTGTGTTTGATTGTCCTGATTGTGGGAAAGCAGAGTGAAGTAGGGGCGTGGCAGCGTCAATGAATGCTGAATGGAGGGAAACCAGGAAGCAGATTGGTTCCCAATGTCATAGTTGGAACAGTACAACTCCAACCCCCACATCAGATGCGTTGACCTCCACCGCAAACTGCTGATCTGGATTGGAGAATTGGAGCAGAGGTGAACCGGGACTTCAACTCCTTGAAGGCTGCCTCTGCTGCTGGAGACCACCGGAACCTTGGAAGATGTCAGCATGGTAAGTGGAGAGGTGATGTTGCTGTAGCCACGGATGAACCTACGGTAGAAGTTCGCAAAGCCCAGGAATCTCTGGAGCTGTTTATGGCTATCTGGAACGGGCCAGGTGGTTACTGCAGACACCTTTTCCAGTCCATTCGAGTCCATCTGAATGTTACCCTGGCCGATGATGTAGCCAAGAAATGCGACAGAGGGTACGTGAAACTCACATTTCTTGGCTTTGACGAACAGGTTCTTGAGGAGGTGCTGGAGGACGGTCTGGACTCGGTGGATGTGTTCCTCACGGGAATGGGGGAAAATTAGGATGTCGTCCAGGTAAACAAAAACGTGCATATTCAGCATGTCTCTTAGCACGTTGTTGATCAACGTCTAGAATACAGCTGGGGCGTTGGTCAGGCCGAAAGGCATGACCAGGTATTTGTAGTGTCCAGTGGGCGTGTTAAAAGCTGTCTTCCATTCGTCCTCCTCACAGATCCATGGTATGCGTTGCGAAGGTCGAGCTTCGTGAAGATGGTAGCTTCCTGCAACAGTTCAAAGGCGGAGGAGATGAGGGGGAGAGGGTACTGGTGTCCATGGTTTTCTCTGTAAGTATGAGTTTGCTGAACAGGTAAATATAATAAGTTAAACCTTAATTTGATAGTATTAGTCGGCGATGACAATAATGCTAACATAGCCCCAGTATCAAATAGGGCTGTTATAGCATAGCCATTCATACGTTATCATGCCATCTAGCACACATCAATTCCTGGAAGTGCTGCTCTTTTCTCTACTGCAAGAAACCTTTCAGCTCTGTGACTTCCTTGTTGGTCAACATGTCTTTAAAGTTTCCACTCTTAATGATATGTAGGACCCCTCTAATGATATCATCTTCAGTATGTTGTTCTCTGTGACCTTCTTGAATCTGTTTACATAAGCTGTTAAAGCTAATGTCTGATGTAGTATAAGTTATCTGCCCCCCATGTACTGTATCTTAGTGGAAGATCTCATAGGGCAATCATGCTCTCTCGGGTGGGGGCAGGCAGTTCTTCCACAGTCATGTGTGGGTGAGTGGGGAATGGGTGGTTGGCTGATATTGGTTGGATGTGGGTTGAATGTGTACTGCATACTGGGGTGACTACAGCTCCCAGGGGTAGGCTGTGATTTCTCTGAACCAGGTAGGATAATATTATATTGACAAAGCTGTTCTGCACCTCCTCCAAGCCAACGAGTAGTTTCTGTAGATCAGTATCATGAGCTTCAGTTTCTGTTGCGTTGTCATCACCTGCATGTGTTTGAGCCATTGGTAATGACTCATGTGTTTTGTTAAAATTAGCAGTAGCTGATGACATTAAAGGTCCATTAAAGGACCTTACAGAAGTACCCAGTTCACCCTCAGTGCTACCCTTAAAAAACTCTTCACGGTTTTCAATGACCAAATCAACAGTATCTTGTAAACATAACAACATTGTCATACTATCATCTTCCACTTCTAAAAGTGTCAGACTGTTTGTGTCAACATAAATATACTCAACATCTCCTCATCATCACTGGTCAGCTCAGTTGAGTCAAGTCCCTCCACTGGATCAAGGTGAGTGGCACCTTCATAAGCTCCACAAGCTGTTAACTGATAGTCTCTTCTCTCTTCCTCTCATTGTCAGACATGATGTGTGTTGTGGCCCAGTGGTCACAGTGGTCACTGCACCTCTTGAGTTGCTTACTGGAAAGACAGATAATTATCCTGTAAAACAGGAGAAATAATGAAGCATGAAACTTTTTTGCCAATGTCTTGCCAGAGTTTATTCAATATACACATTGAATAAATGCTAAACATAATATAATACCAAAACACATTGGTCAGATATTATGAGTCATTGTGAAGGAATATAAACCTTTCTATGTATTTTAGGTCTGTATCTACTAACATTAAAGTTCAAGCCCACTGGTTTTGTATGTTCCTGGTTCCTGTATGTTCCTGTATGTTCCTGGTTCCTGGTCTGCTAGCTGGCCTCAGATCAACATGGCACATATTTTTATCAACAGAATACGCATAAAACACACAATCAGCCATCGAACTAAGTAAGTGCAGGGGAGCTGTACACATAAAAACTGGAGCGCTACTTTGTTCAGGGAGCGGGAGTCAATGTTAAAGGAAAAATAGCGTTCGCCATTAGCCACACTCAACTCACAGCAACGGCTCCTTTCCCAATATACGTTGCTGAGGCCCACTGTTCATGGAATTCCCCACTCTGTTGGTTTGTCTACTTCTGCAATGACTTTCATCTTTTCCAAGCAGTTCCTTTTTCAGTCTATCAGTGACTGACATGATGTACTTCAGGATGAGCGAACCCAAAAGTACGACACCAAAAACATGACAGAAGTATCTCAAAGGGAACGTTGTTTATTAAAAACAGTTCGTAAACAGGACAGGCAGTGGTTCACTAATGGGCTGCAACAGGTGGGTAGTCAGACAGGCAGGAGTTCAACAACAGGCTAGTAATCAGACAGGCAGAGGTTCGGCAATGGGCAGGCAATCTGTCTAATCAGAAAGACGGGGATGGACCTGGTCACAGGGAATACAGAATCACTGTGGAGGCATGTAGATACACGAGGAGAATGTGGGATTAAAAACACGTAATCAAGAAATTAAGTACAAACTATAAACTATGTAATAATTTAATCTTAGTGTTAAAATGTCCATGCAATAACTATAATGATGTTGCCGAACTGTATGGGATGTCAAGCTGACCCAAGCTGATACCAATCTTTTACATTTTTTCAAGAGATGAAAGAGTGAATTGAAACAAAAAGCTACATTTTTGTAATTGGCTACATACCTTTGCTGCATACATCGCTTTTAGATTAGATTAGATTAGATTCAACTTTCATGACTTTCTTGGAAGAGTGGCAAAAAAACCTAAAATAACAGGAGGAAAAGACTAACCTTTATGATAGCAAGATATAATGGTGTATTACAAAA
>OMNS01000004.1:8576-21452 GCA_900303225.1 Laemonema laureysi | reverse complement strand
ACAAACAAATGAACCATTGGATGGCTGCGAGGTGAATGCCTTTTAGGTGTACCTCAGGCTTAGCAAGAATGAACACAGACTGGACTGTGGGACTTATGAACCGTGGTAAAGGAGCATGGTGCTGAAGAAAGTGTGGTCGTAAAACTGCTCAGCTTTCACAGACGTCTGGTGCTCCAGTTGGCTGCCTGCAGTATTGTTGGGAAAGGTCTCAGGCATGTCCCTGTAGGCAAGATGGTGGCAATAGATGTTCTCGGGTGTTGGTCCACCCCCGTTTGGGAGCTCTTGCTGGCTGTGGCCATTTGAGGAAATATCCCCACCTTCCACTGGAGATGAGACAAAAACCAAAATATACGGAGCATATTGACGTAATGTAATAGTGCACAAGTCAGTCAGAACATACGAATACAAACAATGTTAATTCGAGTAGTGGGAGAAGAGTCCATTCCCAGGGGACGGATTTTGTCTATTATATGGTTCAAAGCCACAGAGCTGTAATGATGACATAACAGGTGACCTTAAAGTTGGCCTTATCAGCCTGTTTGCCACTGCCCTAATTCAATGGTTTATCCATTGGGTCAAAGAGAGCAGGAGGTAAACGTAAATCCAATGTCCTTTGTAGAGTTGCGGACCAAAGCCAGACATATTCCAAATTCCTCTTGCATTAACCATACTGGGACTAGCCTCACTCGTCTGTGACATTTCTATAATAAACTTAATTTAATGCCTCAATTAGTTTACGCGATGAAACGCCATGAGACAGAACATAATAACCAAGCTTCTGTTTGTAAATGTAAAAGTATAACTGAGCTATATAATTTAGCTAAACTTTACTATCCTGTCAGTCTTGACATAATGTGACGGATGTGTTAAATCTATCAAACATGTCGAAGGTCTAATTACCATTTATATACCAGATATACACATTTAAGCATTTGCGACACACCTCCAAACCGAGGAAAAGCTGCACAGTGAAGCTCTTGTACATATTACATTCATTGTAAAGATATGCTTTGGCATAAAGTAATACTCTTATTTTGTTTTAAACAAATGAGAAGGAAAACCTGTCAGATAAAGCTAAACCTAAAATGAAAAAGTCCCCTAGGTTGAACCGATTCTAATACCAAAAGGACTAAGGCACTTAAAATGCCTGCAACTGTTCTAAAGTAACACAGCTGACAATGAAAACATTACATGTCTGTACATGACTATGGGCCCTATATATATATATATATATATATATATCCAGAACCAAATCATGACCTTAATCATCATGGGTAAATCATGTTCCTGTATAATTGTGCAAGAAAGAAAAAAGATGTTACCTATTTAAAAAAAATCATAACTCGTCTTGACAAAACTTCAGTCAAACCAACCAATACGCTGAACAAACGGGGACAACTTTTAAGTATAATTATATATTACCAATCTTAAGAAAAGCAGAAAAACATCCACTACTTGACACAATTCTATGCCAAACAAACAAACACAGGTCCACAAGTAATCAACACACAGGTTAACCATAGCCAGATGGTACCCAACAGACACTTTGGGGCTGCTAATGGAGGCCTACACACAAATGGCTCCTTTAAAGGTAGGCATACGAGTTGGTGTAGCGACAGGGGATCTGCATGGACGCCACAGTGATGATCTCCAGCTCTTTGGACGCAGGGTTATAGTTGGCCACTTTGGCCTGGTCCTCACTCTGGTCCATCCCTTGTGCCGGAGCAAACTCACTCAGCCCAAAGGTAAAGGGTCCTGGCCCACCTGAGGTTGTGCTGGCCTCCTCCACCATGCTTTCCATGTGGACCTCTCCAGCGCCACCCAGTGGCCCGTTTCCATTCAGCAGGCCTGGTGGGACACCAAAGCCTGAGGAGGATTTAATCAAAGTCAATAATATCAACATTGTAATACACACAAATGTCTATTCAAGGGTTGTTATAATTATTATAATTATTAACAATTTTAATGATCAAATTAACATGACAGAACAATCATTTGTTAAACTTACAATGTTGCAGTTGAGACCAAGACTTCTCAATAGTTACCAAAACACTGCTGACCTGATCATCTTAATCACAATCCTGGCTGCACCACAAACACACCTACAGGTACAACGCGTCACGTGTAACAACATACCATTTGTTCTTGGCTTTTTAATCTGATTGGCTTCCATTCCATCAAACGACCGCTTTCGGTTAGGTGCTCCATTGAGGAAACTCCTCCCCTGGAGGGTCGGGTGAGAGTTGTCCCCATTCTGGGCGGTACCGTTTAGGCAGAACCCTGTGAGCTGGTTCTGGGACGGAGCCAGGTTCCGCTGGAGGTTCTGGGCATTGAAGAGGACCTCAGCGCACTCCCGGAACCCCTGGGCATGGGCTAGGTCGGCGGCTGTCAGTCCACTGGCATTCCTCAGACTGTACAACAAGAAGGGAATGTGTCAGGGACGTCCCTGGAAACAAGATCACCACGCACTCACACATACACCCCAGACTCAAATTCAGAGTACACACAGACAGACAGACATTTGTCCATGCATACACACACACTCAAACGTACACACACTCAGTCGTACATTCAAACACAAACACACACACCCTGCACTGTGCTATCCTCTTAACTCCTCGTCATCCGCATGATGGATGACGCATGATCTTTTTGGATCATATTCATATTCCATAACACAGCTAAAAATCAAATTAAAAATGTCTTAAATAAGGGAAAAATTACCTGCTGCAAAAGGATATAATCAAGACGAATAAGAATACAATTCCAATGAATGACTGAGACAATCTAGTTGATTAGCCGATGATATGCATTCTAGTTTTCATATTTAGCATGTTAACCACTGCATCACCTTGTCGAACTTCGGCTTGTTGAGGTCAGCCTGGTCATCAAGAAGATTAGAGAAGACATGATGTGATCGTGGTCTTCATCATGGACAGGATCTCTCAGTTAAATCCAGAAAGGAGTAAGCTGTTCTTCTTTCTTCTTAATAATAGGATACAAATGCATGAAGAAACAGGAAATGGGACATCAAGGAGCATGGTCACTGGTGAAGGAGGTCATTTCGTCTTCAATTCCTAAGCATGTGGTTCAGGGTTCAGACAGCCGTTGGTCCACGATGGCGTAAGTAGAAAAGTCTTCAGTGTTGTCAACAACATAATTTTCGGGTTCCATTACCGTCAAGTGGAAGAACAGGACAAGCATCAAGGATGGAAGTTTAGAATGACGACTGAAGAAGGAATGAAGGAATTCAAGCACTTGGGAGTCTGGAACATTTAAAAACAAACTATCATCAGCATGAGATCACCAGAAAGCTCAGTCATACCATACCAAGCGTTTGGCAGTGGTGGCAGTATGGTGCCGATAGTGTTGTTAATCATATCCAGTTGCAGCAGGTATTTTGTGATCTATGTGTGAGATTATGAAAAAGCAAACAATGCAGTGATTTCAAATTTTCATCTTTGGGTTTATGTTAGTGATGGAAACAATGTCATTGGTTGAAGATACCCATATATGAACTACTTATATGTTTAAGGATATAAATTTTGGAAAATGTGAAGCAGTGGTTTCTTATGAATGGCAAATATCTAAATATAAAAATCTAACAAGGCTCAATGGATGCTCCTTAGCAAAATGATGTAGATGCCGAACACCAAATATGTCCAACAGCCAAGTTTAAATACACTGCTGCATTTGTTCGGAAGCTAAATGTCACAGGATTCTGGTGCAATCGTCGCAGAGTTCTCAAGAACAAAAGTGTGTCTTTGTGTAAATAATGTGGTGCTTCTGAGCCATGTGTATAGGCTTTCTGTTCCTGTTTCCGAGTGAACCAGAAGGGAACAATACGTAATACACCTTCTTCTAGTCGTCCTGTAGGTAGCGATGCACTATTCAAAACTCACGCTTCCTCTAAGAACCATGCATGTAATTATTTAACATAATATTGTTTAATTTGATTGTTTGTATTCAAGATAAATAGGCTAATAGTTGGTAAGTTAGGAACAGTACCTATTAATAAGGAAGTGTGCCTCGTTTGAAGTATGTTAAACCAACTGACATTGCCTTTAACACTTTGCAAGGACATTGTTTGCTTATTCAAAAAAACGAATTAACTGTTCCTTCTCTCATCCTAAACTGGTGTGTAAATAAAGTTCAGGAAATAGTGCACATGACAAACATTTTCTGTAGAATTTGAAATAAAAATTAAAACATCAATCTGCATAGACATTGCCTGTCCCCTTTAAATTAACGCTTCCAAAGTTGAACTTAAAGGTTACAGTTTTCTTAGTTTTCTATGAATGTGGTTGGTGAAATGGCCTCACTTAAGAGGAGTGTTTCATTTTGTTACGTTACCTGAACAACAAAGCACACTTCAGGGTCATTCGTTATTTCTGTACTGACCTGTTTTATGAGCATTCAGCAGTTTGTCACTGCGGTTCTGTCCATGATTAATGCCAAGTCCGGTTCAAATCAAAGATTTGCGACAAAACTGCTTGCAATGGGGGACTGCTTGCAAAAGAATCACAAGATAAAGTTCTGAAACTGGGCTGTTCGCCGTCGCAGCAACGTGAAGCTGCCTGTGGCTATCCAGGCGGTAGAAACAAGGCGCTTAGCCCTACTTATACCAGGAGTTCTATCGATCTATCCATCTATCCAGCTATCTATCTGTATATATGTATATGATTGTAGGCAACCACAAAACGTATATAATAGTATAAACTAGAACAACCAAATTACAATTAGTCAAATTTTGATCAAGACTCAGCTTGCTGGCTGCAGCTGTTCAGTTAATCTGACTAATCTCTTTTAATGCTTTTCAAGGTAATTTCTCGGAGAGTGTTTTGTCGCAATTTGAGCACATTTTCTTTATTCCGTCTCCGTTAGGGAAACCTACATGAGTTCTAAATTCAGATTTGAGACTAGCATAAGTAAAATAAATGTATACATTATATCTTATTATATGATACGTAATTAGCAAAAAAAATGTAGATATAAAAAATCCTCATTAGTGAGACCAACCACCAACCAACACCAATGATTCAACAAAATGGTGGTCTTCCCCAACCCCCGTTTTTTGGCGGAATAATTAAAAAGGAAGCGTTAATTCTTTGTAAATGCCTGCTATGCTTTGCCTTTTTGATCCTAAAAACACAAATCACCTCCTCTTGCTATTCTCTAAGTCCCAGAGGCACCCCTACTATCATGCTACATTGACATAGGACTCACATGATTAAACCTGTCCTCACAAAGGGATCCTATGGTTAGTTAAAAATAACAAATAAAAATGTTATGAATAGCAAAGCATGCATGTCTAAAAAAAAAACGTACATATTAATTTTTTTTAACGTTTTGATTTATAAAATCCTAGCATTAAAACCAATCACCGCAAGAAAATACCTCGACAGTTTGCCAGTGTGTAGATAGGAAGCGATAGTGACAACACTCAATGCCACAACAGTGCGGCTATCCCAGGGAACGGGGGCAGACTCTGCAGTGTCTATTCTCCCCCTTTCAAGGATTACTTGAAAAAACCAAGTCATTTCCAACTCAATGGCTGTAAAACATTAAAACGTATGCTTCTGTTCCGTTAACAGTACAGAATTTATTTCGTACTTGTTGCCACTTTCAGGAAGAGAAAGGTGACAAAAGATCAGACGTCAAAACAGACTGTATGATATCATTGTATAGGGTTAATATTGTAAGTGACAGACAGATAAAACAGTTTTAATAGGCGAAATAATCTGCATAATAACTTGACAGTGTAAAACCATTGCAACAGGATGATTTGTTAGCAGTATACAGTTAATAGCTGATCTAATGGCCCTTTCAGCAAGCTTCTTGCTACGTTTAACTACTCTAACTAATTGGCAGCCTCTATGCACTACACCCCCCCGGCTCACAACCATAGCACTTTTGAAGCTCATGACAAATCTAAAACACATTCAATGTTTGCGTGTTTATTTTCATACGGTCAAACTACTGTTATATTTTGAATGCATAACTAAGGTTTACTTAGGTTTGATTGATTGACATTTGATTTGAAATTCCATGTTTCAAATTAATGGGATTTGTGGCACAAATGGCTTTAACGTCAAATAATGGTCAGATGAGTTGGAATACGTGTTGGCATCTTCTCGAATATCAAGGCGATATCATCAACACATGCATTAGGAAAGTATTCAGACCAATATTCAATTTTTCCATTCTTTAGATGTTTCTATAACTTGATTGGAGTTCACTTGATGTGATGAGGTTGTCTGGGGAACATTTCTTCTTTGGTAGGTCAAAAAAAACCCAGCGTAGCTTCCATTAATGGACGAAGTTTGAACCCCTCAAACTGGCAGTCTGGCTAACTTGGGCAATCATTGTGAATAAGTGCCTCAGTCTGTGAGATGACCAAGAACCAAGATTGAACCGTGGTTTCTTCAGGGTGTTACGCATTGCTTTCATCATGGTCTTCGCTCATCACCTAGTCATTAACCATCCCTGCAGTGAAGCACAAGTGATGCCAGCATCATGCTGTGGGGATGTTATTAATTTGCAGGTGCTGAAGGATGAGTCAGGATCGAGTGAAAGATCAACAGAGCAAACTGGAGAGAGATCATTGGGGGGAAAAACTTGATCCAAAGCGATGAGGACCTCAGAATTGGGAGACGTTTCATCTACAACAAGACCCTAGGTAACAATAGGCACACAGCCAAGAAGCAGGAGTGGCTTCGGGTGTCCCTAAATGTCTGTGGGGCTCAGCTCAACCAAACATCTTCGGAAATATCTGAAGCAGTTGCTGTGACGCTCCCAACCAACCTGACTTGAGAGGACAATGGAAGGAGAGAAGAATGCCTGACCAATACATTGGTCAGGCTGTAATCACTGCAAAAAAGGGTGCTCCATCAAAGAACCGATTTTCACAAATGTGCTTTCAGTTTTGAATGCACAAAAAAAGTTCCAAAAACATGTTCATTCATTCCTTTTCAATGTGGGGAAGTACATGTAGAATGATGAGTGAGTCATGATGAGTGAGGCACTAACACGTTTTGGAAAAGGTGAATGGTTCCGAATACTTTCCGAGTGCACTGTATCTATGGAGTCTCTAGGCATCCTTTTGACCTCTTTGGACATTGTTTGGTAAATTGAATCATGCTTTGTCGTGTAACAAAATCAGACTTTGCAATTATAGTCCGTTGAATATCAACAGCCCGGAGAGTATGGCAGTATACATTTATATTCCAGTTTGTAGATGGACCAACTGGGTGACAGCAGTAGCTGGGCATTGCTAATGAGTAGTATCTATTCATATATCCAACATGAAAATTTGTAAGAATCCAAAATAATATAATAGCTATGGATATTTTATAATATGCATACTATGTGTAAGAACACTATATGCTTGTAACATTTGTGGAAGTATGTAAAACTCTTTCTGGAATTTCAAATCAAATCCAACAAGTGGAAATACTTATTTTAAATAGTTTAATACTGGAAAATAAAAATGGTACTGCAAATCTAATAATGTAAATGTGTAATTTACTTATAACTTGACTCCTTATATTCTTTGGAATAATCGTATACTAGGAATAGCTTTACATTAGTGGGAAATGATTGTCGTCAATAACATCTTATTTGCCATAACATGTTAAAAACTCAACAAATACTAGATTACTAGACAAAACAATTATCGTAATACATGGAAATGATTTAGCCACAATTGTGTATTTTTTTGTAAAACGACACAGTAGCTCTTTCCTCATCCGACTGGATAGATTTAGCAAATATCGTACATTTTGAGCATCATACTGAATTTCTTGAACATTTTTTTAGTCTTTTTTTTAAGTGAATAGAATTGCATTATGTTTGTCATTTTGATTGAAATATGGATGAAAGTAAGACAAGAGTTGTAGACTAACAATTGCTTATTTACACCACATATACTTTTCATAAAGATAAACTTTCTTTCTTTGAAGCTGGCTGTAGCTAGCTTCTATAGAAGTGCTTACTAATGACTTCCTTTAATATTTGTATCATACGTAAAGTTTTTCAGACTCAAGTTGCCTCAAGGTCTATATTAAAATGTAAAAGCTAATTTAAAAACATTAAAGTTGAATATGTGTCTTGACGAATGTGTGGCTTTGCGTAAATCTGATGATCTGTTATTATCTTAATTTACTCCATTCGATTATGTATATAGGTATAAATATATTGTAGTTATGCCAATAACTGTATTCTTATACTTAACTTGGAACACAGGAACTTCCCTTCAGGGATTGATGAAGTGCTACCTGAAGCAATACACTGTATTTAAGTTAAAGTTAATTTACTGAAGACATCTTAAAATTGTCATGAGCTTCTTTCCCACCTAGTTTGGCTTTACTTTCCTGCTGGCAATGAGCCTCCTTATTTTTGGAACATAAGCTAAAAAAAGGACATGAGGTAAGAAACAATTCTACGGTCTGCAGGGGAAAAAACAATCATTATATCATTATCACATCAGTGCACACAGAACCCGATGACCAAATGCACATCATGTCATTCAAGTATCCAGTAAACACCCAGAGAGAAAACATGTTGCGTAAATACACTGCAATTGCAAGTGTTCCAACTCAGTACTTGAGCTTGGGGTATGTAGCGTACTAATGAACATGTTTCTGCATAGAACATTGTGTCTTATTGGTTAAAATGGTACATTAACCGTACTTACAATTTATCACACTATGTGGGAAGGTTTTCGCCACTCATTTTGAGAATTCTAACGGCAGAAAGCAAACTGCTCTGCAATTAATGAGCCAGCTTGATTATGCTGATGCATACCTCTGAGTCCACTATGAACTATATTCACCGGTAAATAGATGTCAACATGCCCTTTCAGTATTGATTAAGCCTGTGAACCAGGTCATACATTAAATAAACAACACAGGATATGTTAACACTCTGGTAGTTTCTGATTACTGGAATATGAGGGTGTCAGAATGAAACAGCTCATTGCACAAATCAAATTCAGAATAGCATATATAAATATAATGCGCAGGTATTTTTAATGTAGTTAATCATTTTATGCATCTTAAACATAAATCCTCTCATCAATACTGACTGATTTGTCACAGTAGGAGGTCAAGTAACTACAATACAAATTAATAATAATTACCTTTTAACAACTTGGCAAAGCAAACTGGTTTGGATAATTATTATAACTCAAGCCTCTCCAATAATCCAACGATACAAAAGACGCAAGATACTAGTTGACTAGTTTGACTGACACATTAGCATGCTTTCACTAGCTATTACAACATCAAATCAGGGTGTGTACGTTTAAACGCCAAGAAGGGTAACTGAAAGACTGGCCTAAACAAAAGACACAGGTGCAAAGGTGTGTTGCGAGGTGTGACAGCTAACGGATAAATTCATAGCTAGCTTGCATGAAACGTCACTCTGCACCAGCAAGCCTCACTACTATATTTATACCTCTCTCTCGTCACTAATGTTTGCTTTGAAACACAGGGGCATGCATAATTACGAATTAATAGCATGCCTAATTATGCCTCCAACAATATCCTATGCCTTCAAAATCCAAAAGCAAGCTAAATATGTTCACTGTGGGTAAAACTAATAAATACTAATTGTGTAACAAAAGCTAGTTTTGATTTGATGCAACAGAAAGGCAGCGTTCAAACTGACAGCACAATTCAGACAAAAGGAGAATGTGCACCTGGTCATCGGGTTCAGTAGTGCACTCAATACACTAAACCAAACAAAGGGTTAACAAATGAAACCACACTCTGGTTATAACAAAGATCATGCAACATGGCCTACTATGCTTATATCAACATTTACATTAAATTGCTCTCTGGGGTGTATAATGAAGCAGATATAGTTTTAAACGTTTATTTGCACAAAACTGCATCACAGGTTATATACACCTCTGCTTATGCTATAATTTCAGAACTATTTTACTGTTATACATCTATTATCTATACATCTACTATTTAAGTTATACATCTATCTTGAAGAAGCCAAATAAATTTGCTAACATTGTGAATAAGGTGACCATTATACACAGAGAGCAACTTGACGTGAATTGTTGCAATATTAAACAACAATTTCTATGATTTTCCTAAATGTCATTTTCAAGGGATCATCACCAAAACGCTAACTAGTTATACATCTATATGTTTTTTTGAAAAATACAATTATTAATTGGACATGTTGACGCCCAGTGTTAAATATTGAACAATCAATGTCATGGACTGGCCCCACATTTGGGAATAAATAGCCATTTGCTTGTCATCCAGTAATTAATGGAATCCATAATTAATGTAATCCAGATTTTGAACCATATCAGCATCAAAGAATAGAAAGCTTATTGAGCCAGATATGTAATATTCTAGCCAATTAAATATATTGATATTGATTATATTTGAAGGTCATCAAGATATCTAGTGCTTCACACATATGCACTCAGTAATAATTATCAGTGTAGAAAAACTGAATAACGACATAGCATAGAGGTGTCCTGCACTTCGCTTCAGATTTGGTGGTGGTCCCCTGCAAAAGGTGCAAGTTAAGATGTTGGGTAGTAACAGAAGAGAAGAAGAGGAAGGAGAAGAGGGTTACAAGAGGACTTACTCAGCCTCCGCTCCCTGCATCAAGAGAGCTCTGACACACTCCAGACTGCCCGCACGGGCAGCCTTGTGGATGGGGGCCTCACCTACATAGTCCTGAGTGGAGGGAAGAGCCACGTTATGCACAGGAACATAACCCACCGTCCTGACACCCAAAGCACTACACATGACAATGAATGAGTGACACGTGTAAAAAGAGATGTTCACGTTTTGTTTTGTTTGTTTTTCAAAACAAAAAAGACTAAAACTAAAACTAAAACTGTGGCGTCCGCCCCACCCCTCCCGAGTTTTCATGTTATTGCCGAGAGAACAAAACGCGAAAACGACGGAGGGCCTGCGTGTAAACTTGACACCCAGACGTTACCGCCACCCACTCAGATAAACATGGCAGGACTAGACTACAGAGGGGTGGGGTAGATGGGGATTTCAGGGAATTTTAAAGCCGCTGAGGCGCAGAGATTTCAACAGTCTGGCCGCTGTCTGTTAAACTGCCCAAATGTAGGTCATATGGAAATGCTGCACTTAAAACTCCACCCGGCTACCTTCATCTTCATCAGATCCGGGGGAGAATCCTAAACTAAACCGTGTCCAAGGACACACGCTGAATATAATAGACCGACACGTATCTTCTAAGTCAGCAAGACACCGTTATGTAACCGTGACCTACTAATTTACACTCCTCGCGGTGGTGCGGTGGAGCACGACATGCCGAATTGTGTGTGAACTTTAAAAGGAAAACACACATCGCAGACACCGAGAGGAAGAGGGGTGGATCGTTTAACCCAGACAAAGGCATGGATATGCCAACATCAGAGTCTGGAGGCAGTACCAGAGAGGCTGATAAAGGGTGCGTGGGCCACGACCCAACATAGGATGATCCCTTTGATGAGCTCAGCTCCGAGCTCAGACTTCTACACCCGGGGCTCTGTCCCTTCTCATATGCTTCAACATGCATGCTCAGACCAGTGTCTCAGTAACTTTTGATGTTTTTAAAACAAGTCTTCAGGATTACATAACACAGCAACCACAAGCTTGTTTTATGTAATGTTTTTATCCTCTACAACAAATAATTCCTGCAGGATTCTTTGCGTGTCCTCTGTATATTCGTTTGGTGTACCGACCATGTACGCGTGCGTCATGTTGCTGACTAAACTGTATATGGTGAAGCGATAGTGCATGTGATGTGAAAGCAAAAGGTCTTACTGCCATACCTGTCTTTTAATATCTGCACCGGTTTGCAGTAACCATAACAAGCAATCAGGGTTGCCCCCAAAGGCAGCAATGTGGGTGGGCGTCTGTGCAAACCTAGAGGTCACCGCATTCACACCGCAGCCCACCTGAACCAGACGCATCACGCACTCCAACTGTCAGACGGGCAGAAGCAAAGAGGAATCGATTAGTTACTAGAACTAATCCAGTTGTAAAAAAATATTTCTTCTTCGTCGTGTATTTACTTTCAAACTAAATAATTACGCTAAACTCAGAGGCAAGTCGTACTCATAATAAATAATGTTGGACTTTGCGCACTTCGGTTTAAAATTACGCGGTTGTCACTAGAGCCGTTTATCTCTTATTCATGCATCTGTTCCGGTTGTTGTTCCCGCCAGGACGCCACACCTCCACGCTTTTTGGCCAAAATGCATCGGTGCCAGATAGCAGTGAACACCGCCACAAGACAAGACTTCAGCTAAACAAAAGCAGGATTAGAAAATGCATCCTAGGAAAGACGACAAATCTATCAGTCTAAACGATGCAAAAGAAACCGTAACATCAAACGACTGTTAAAGCAGAACACCAGTGATCTCATGGTCAACGGTTCGCCCGGCGCCGAACAATTGTGTGCGTAGTTGGCGCTAGCGCGTTACTTAGCGTTGGCCATTATTAGCACACGGCCAGTCAATATTAACACCGGGACGCGTGAACGCGTTTTCTACGCACCGTCGCCCGTTTTCGACGTTAAAAGAACAGGAGTAGAAGCAGCTACCATGCAGCTACCTTTCCGAAATGAGCGGCCCAGTGTATCGGTGTCCACCCGTAGAAGGAGTCCTCCACCGTCAAATCCGCTGGGTTTGTGATGCACTGGATGAGGGAGCACAAGGCACCGACGTCGCCATCCCTGCACGCCCGGTGGAGAGGAAAGCGGTGGTTCAGCACCTCCTCACTCGAGAACCCAGACGACTCAGTGCCCGCCGACATCGTAGCCAAAGACAAACACAGACAACAACTAACTACTACAGTTACGGCCGATAGTATTCCCCCCCCC